>WMED01007211.1:0-17815 GCA_019650415.1 Pipa parva
CAATCACATTTCCTAGCTGTCATCATGGCATGCATGGATTCCTATAATGTATTTTTGGGATTAGGAGGTATCATGGTCAAACTATCACCCTAAAAAGAAGAGCTCTTTAATATTTCATTGATCATTGTATTTGGACCACTGTTACTTTTTAGATTTGTTGCATTGTTGCATTATCCTAATGCTGGTCACAAATCCTTATTTAATCTTGGCGAAATTGCAACTCCTATATGAAAATGTTAGTCTACACATTTGTATGTGGAATGGTTTCTGAAAAAGTTTAGGATCAAGGAGCCATACTTATAGTACTAATTTCTGATGTGTGTTCCACAGGTGTTGGGATGGGAATGCTGCTAATAGTGGCTCTAGTGGCCATTTACTACAACATGATCATAGCCTATGTGCTATTCTACCTCTTCGCCTCTCTGACCAGCAGCCTGCCCTGGGAGCACTGCGGTAATTGGTGGAACACCGATCTCTGCCTGGATCATCATGTCATCCGGGCCAGCAACTCTGCCTTATCATTCAACATCAGCAGCACAGTTAGCCCCAGTGAAGAGTACTGGAGGTGAGAGGGGTGGAGAGATAGGAGAATGTAAGTAGATTTAAGAACATGATGTGAGGCAAGAGATTATTAGCATTTGTAACTTAAACCTAACTCATAGTCTGCTCCTTCAAAATGCAAGGCCGGACTGGAGACCAGTGGGCCACATTTGAACCTTTTAAGAGAGATCTTTGACCCCTATTTCCAGTGATGGTTTGTAAGATGATATAATTTCAATGTAAGCCAAGCTAAAGATATTAGGTCTATTGAATAACTGACCCTGTAGATGTAAAATGTAATTCATTATCACTTTACAGTGCCCCAGTATCTTGTGAAACAGTCTTCATATCACTGTGCTGCAAATTTTGATCAATTTTGGATTGTATCGGTTACAACTTTGCTTTATCTTGGAAAAGCAGGTCACTGGGGTTGCACTTTTCATTGTTGAGAACCCTTCCAATGAACATGAAATAATTTTACTTATGATGAACTATGCATTGCATGGCATGCACCTAATACAGCCCTGTATCTGATATATATATTAGAACAGGAATGCCCACATGCTATTAAAACCTCCACCATATTGACAAGAAGCAGTTCTTACTATTACAGTGGAACAAACATCATCCAACATTCATTTTTGAGATTGAAGTAGACTTTATTCCAATTGTAGCAGGAGAATTGCCTGTTAAAGATAATTGTTTCGGGAATTTACACTCGGGGTTTTTTAAGATGTGGCAAGCTGGAAGCTTACATATATAAATAAAACAAGCTGAGTTTATCAATCGCTTAGAGGGAAAAGAAGTATGTACATCTCCATGAAGAATAATTTGATCTAAACTAAATTTTTTTTGGTAACTGTTTTTCTGAAACCATGGTATATTTATATGATATGATCACTGTTCTAATTCCAGTCGCTATGTCCTCCATATACAAGGAAGCTCTGGCATTGGGGATCCAGGGCAAATTCGATGGAACTTGTGTTTATGTCTTCTTCTGTCATGGACAATTGTGTATCTCTGCATCCTGAAGGGAGTAAAGTCCTCTGGCAAGGTACAGGCACTAGTTATAATGAAAGTTTGGGGCTTAGAACGGAAGGGAATTGTGTGCAGAGAAGTTTAAGTAACATTTACATAGCACAACAGAAGAGGGAACCATGTCCCCCAAAATGACCAGCCTTACATATATTCTAATAAATGCAGTATATAATCTAATACAGTGGTTCTCAACCTTTGTATTGCCGGGAACCTTTAGTAGTTACGACTTTACTATGGAAATATTGTCGCAGTTGCAACTTTAAAATTGTCGCAGTGGTACAATGAGAAATTGTTGTAGTTGCGTCTTTACTGGGGAAATAATGTTGCTGTCGCAACTTTACAATAAGAAAATTGTTGCAGTCTTGATTTTACTGTCGGAATGTTGTTTCTTTCGTAACTTATAAAAATTGTTGCAGTCGCTACTTTACAATGGGAATATTGTCACGGTTTTACCATTTCCAATAGTCTTAAGGCAACTCCTGGGAAATTGTCATTCGACCCCCAGGTTGAGAATCGCAGGTCTAATATAATAATAACTATATTTTGTTGCAAATATGCATTTGCAGTAAATGTAAAGCTTATAGGTATCAATGCCAGATTCATTTGATAAAGCTATGGGCTAAATGAGGGCTTTAACATCACATTTGGAAATGTAGGTATATATTAGCAAAAAGAGAAATATTGGAACAAAATACTATATATATCTCATTTTATACAGGTTGTCTACTTCACAGCTACATTTCCTTATGTAATTCTGGTCATGCTGCTGATTCGTGGAGTCACATTAGAAGGAGCCTGGATTGGAATTAAGTTTTATCTTACCCCTCAGTTTGACCATTTGTTGACGTCAAAGGTAAAATATTCGAAACATTAAGGTGAATTTATCAACAGGTGCAGACTTAACAGAGGTCTAGTAACCCATTTTAATCAATCAGAGATTAGTTCATTTTAAGCATTAGTAGAGAACTTTAGTTTTACACTTACAAGAGAGTAAAATATGACAATTGAAAGAAATGTTGAAAACATTATGGGAAATGTATCAGTTGGTGTTATAACAATGGTAAATTGGAAGTTTAAAAATAAAAGCTTTATGTTATTAAAGTTGCAGCTAATGATAAAAGATTTTTGTGCAAAAATCTACCTCAGTTAGATTTAGAAAAATCTACCTAGACTGCCTAGGGCGCTCCAGGAGGGAGTGATATCTTGGTGCTCAAACCCTCCTTTTCCCTGTTCCTACCTACCTCCTCCATGGCCTGGCTCTGTTTGCTATAGAGCTGAACAGCTTTCCTGCCCCTACCAATGATGTAACTTCCTGTGATCGGTAGGAAGTAGTGTTCAGCTCTACAGCAGACAGAGCCAGGCCACAGAGGAGGAAGATAGGGACAGGAAAAAGGAGGGGGAGAGCGCTAAGATAGCAACCTCCCGCCTTCCTATCCTCTGCAGCACAGTGTGGGAAGGGTGCAGTTGGGGCAGCACAGTATGGGGAATGGGAGTATTGTGGGGCAGCTAGCTCATGGGAAACGGGTGGAAGGAAAGCAGCATGGAGGGGGCAGCAGGGGAAGGAAAGCAGCAGGGATTGGGACAGCAAGGAGGGGGACAGTGAGAAACTTTACCTTTAAGAGTTTTTTCTTTGGGTCACATCCTAATAAAATGGCCTGAACTTGCCTGTGGGGATTATATAGGGGCGGTTGGGGGGGGGGGGGGGGGGGGGGGGGGGGGGGGGGGGGGGGGGGGGGGGGGGGGGGGGGTAGGAGCGCTGAGGAATAAGATGCCTGCACTCTGCTAGTACTTCTATGCAGAGGTGATGATGAACTGATTCTAATCCCCTGAGCTCCCAGACAGAGCAGCGCACAGAGAATAAGAATCAGATCATCAGGCCACCACTGCATAGAAGCATTACTAGCCTACTAAGCGATGCAGCAGACTGAGAGTGGGATTATGCTGGTGTGTGTGTGTGTGTGGGGGGGTCAGAAATCTAGGACTGAGACAGGGCACAATTTCATTACTCCACCTAGGGTGCAAAAAAAACCTTGGCCCAGCCCTGACAGGAACAGACACAAAGGGGGGAATTCATGAAGCTCCGAAGTGAGGCGCATAATGTTCGCCTCACTTCGGAAAAACTGACATGCGCGTGCTGATGTCCTGCATGTGGACATCAGCACGTGCATTAAAGGGATTCCCCTCCCGGCGAGAGCACTCGAGTCTCCTTGCCGGAAGGGGAATCCCTTTAATGCGCATGCTGATGTCCGCGTGCAGGACATCAGCATGCGCATGTCAGTTGTTCCGAAGTGAGGCGAACACTACGCGCCTCACTTCGGAGCTTCATGAATTCCCCCCAAAGTCACTATGCTAGGTGTATTCACACTTTAATGAATGACCCCTAAAGTCTCAGGATGGTTGACATGTTTAATATCAGCCAGCCTGTATTGAAATAAATAAGTCCATTTGAAAGCCAAGGGGCTTATAATCTGGCAGCTCAGGTCCCTTTTTTTACACTGAAACCGAAAACTCCAACGCTACATAAAACACGGTTTAGGACCACCCCTTTCATCCTTGACCCAGAGATTCTGTGTAAGATGAGTGATGCTGTGTGAGCCGAGTTGACAGCCTTAGCATAGCTCACATATGCACAGTCAGAAGCTGTGTCTAGATACAGCAGGTGGGGAATTCCTAAGCTCCTTCAACAGTGGCTCTGTAGTGCTTTGTTTCATTGTGAAATAACAGACTCGGGCAGCTGCAGAGTAAGCCTCTTACCTTTGCTAAGATAATGTCATGTAATTTACTGTTATAAGTACTGACATTTCATTTTTATTGTATCAGGTGTGGATTGAAGCAGCCTTACAAATATTTTATTCTCTTGGAGTTGGATTTGGTGGCCTTCTCACTTTTGCTTCTTATAACACTTTCCACCAAAATATTTACAGGTAAATATTTTTCTAAGTGATAAATATTGATTGATATTCCCTTCACAGCTGCTCAACTGATTGCACATTATAGATAATGCCTTAGGCCGGGCCTCAGCTGTTCTGGAACCTGACGAACCTGCACAGCAAACCAGGGTTGCCGAAGCATGGAAATTTTTTTACTGACAATTTTTTTTGTTGTAAATTTAATGATAATTCAGAATTTTTACTGACATTTTAAAAATCATATAAAATGAATATGTGCAGAACAGGGTTCAAGAATGAACTTCATGCACCGGTTCATGTTTTCTATGTGCTTTGAAGTTGTTTCGCAATTCATTGTGTGACACAGCTCTTACATTGTCTAATAATCGCAGACTAATAAACCCAACTTATTCTGTTATATATTGCCATTATTCAGCCACTTTAGAAAAGACAGTACAGAGGTACCTTGAGATACGAGTTTCATTCGTTCTGTGACCCAATTCGTAACTCAAGACAGCTCGTATCTCAAACCAATTATCCCCATTTAAAATAACAGTAATGGAATTAATCCGTTCCAGCCCCATCGGCTCATATCTCAAATTTCAGCTCGTATCTCAAACAGGAAATGGGTCTGAGTCGCAACTCGTATCTCAAGAAATTCGTATGTTGAGCAGCTCGTATCTCAAGGTACCACTGTACTTCTCTAAGGGCGAAATTTATTAAACGCGGTATTTACCGCACGCGATATCAGGCGATGGTAAATACCTAGCGTGCGGTAAATACCGCGTTTAATAAATTTCGCCCCATGAATTCTTAGGCTTCCTATCTCTGCAGAGAAACCAAAAATTTGTCAAAAAAACAATGTTTCAGAATTGATAATGTGACTACGATGGAACTGATGTGAAAGTTAATGTATTCAAAAAAGCAAAACAGCATGTGCTGATATCTCAGTGGCCTCACCGCAGGGTTTGCATGGAACAGATGTACTGTATTTAAAGTGCTCCTGTACATTATATGCTTTACAGTTTAATTACATTTTTCTCCACGACTAGGGACACATTTATTGTCACGCTTGGGAACGCGTTTACAAGCATCCTTGCTGGATTTGCCATCTTCTCGGTTTTGGGCTATATGTCTATGGAGCTTGGGGTTCCTGTTGACCAAGTTGCAAAAGCAGGTTCGAAAACTATTACCCCTTTGTTGGTTACCACCTATTGCATATTATCTGCTACTGGTTTGCAGTCTGTTAAAATAATGTTAAGGCTGTAAATGTACAGAGTTTGTTGGTACAGTAGCTGAACAGACTTGTTAAGGAAATTAAATGAAGAAGATGAGAGAGACAAGACATAGAGGTATCATAAATATGGCAATTAAAGTGCACCTGTCACCGCAAAGCTAATACTAATTTAGGTTGTGCTAATGAAATAAACATTTTTGTAAATGTACCTTTATACAGCATTTCTTACTGCCATCTTCCCTGCCTGACTTTTCTTTCCTGAGTCAGGTTGGGCGGAGCTAAATGTTTATTGACATTATACCTCCTCCAATCAGATCCCTTAAATCACGATCTAGCAGGGATCTGATTGGAGGAGCTATAAGGGGTTATTCACTAACGCCTGAATTGTTGCGTATAGGTGCGAATTCACCAGATAAAGACAGTCGCAATAGGCTGCTACTGTCGCAGTCGCATCTTTATAATGAGAATATTGTCGCAGTCGTGACTTTATTATGGTAAAATTGTTGCAATCTTAACATTAAAAAAAATGTTGCAATTTTACAATGGAGAAATTGTCGCAAATTTACCATGAGAATCCGCTGTTTACGAATTCGACAGTCGAATTCGCACCTTAGTGAATATCTCCAGTATGTCAATCGTTATTTATCCCTGACCATAAGAAAGAAAAGTCAGGCGGACAGGGAAGATGACAGAGAGAAACGCTGTATAAAGATACATTTATTTAATACATATTTATTTACAAAATGTTTATTTCATTAGTAAAACCTAAATTAGTATTAGTTTTGAGGTGACAGGTGCACTTTAAAGTAAATAAGAGCAGGGCCAGGGCTGTCATCAGGAAACACCCTCCCCCCACCTTACAAATGGACCCCCACAACATGATTTTACACAAATCAGCATCACCACACACTACACACTCTACATGCTACTGTTTGACTACATCTTCACTAAGGGAACCTTTGGCTTAGTGAATAAGGAGTAGTAAATTTGCAGATATCTGAATGCCGCAACCCAAAGTGACGCAAGTTCACTTCCAAGGTCAAAACTGGACCTTCATGAGTAAGCTCCTGTATCTAATCGTTTGCATTTTATCCTCCTCAGCACAGCATTACTGTGTTTAATTATAAATGGGAATGAATGCCACTACTGAAGTCCAGTGGCAATAAATTACATGAGACAGGTTTCTGGGTTTTATAGAACTTAATACCTTGTAACAGGGGAATAAGAAAGTCTCTCTGACTCACTCCTTAACATATCATTAAAAGCCGCCAGTATGTGAGCCTCAAATAGTATGTGATCTATGCAAGTTCCTGGGATACAATAGTGAAAAGATCATCTCTTTTGTATTAGAGCCTCCTGCTGAAAACTCCAGCATTTATGATGATATTCTAACCTTCAGTCAGTAGTTTTCCATAAGAACAGAATACCAGGCTCTTCTTTTGCTATTTTTAAACTCTCGTCAAGAAATAAAATGTGTTAAAAGGTACATCCACAAATAAAATAATCTGAAAAGCCGCACAGGGCATAAGGACCATTGTAGAACTCGTTATTGTGTGCTCCTGCTGAGATAGTTATGATCTCTTCAAAATAACAAATTGTAGGGAGCTGTGGAGCTTTCTGCTATGTATGTACAGTGCTAGCTTGCCAATAGTTCTGCATTTGGAAGCCATTTATGGATTATCGGATTAGAGTCGGACAAGCCAACCAGGATACCAGGAAATTTCCCAGAGGAGCCTACAGTCGATCGATTGTTCACCTTCTCTTATATCTCAGAAACATAGTTATTTTACCTTCCCTCATGTTGCAGATCTACTGAAGCAAAAGCTGTAGAGGTTCTCCACCCTGCAAGGCTTTATGTAGCCTAGCAACAGGACATTTCAAGCAGTATTCAAGCTTGTTGTGTTGCCTCATCTGAAGGCAGTTCAAGAGAACAGGTAATTCTTGTGGACAGACAGATAGACATGAGTCAGAGATAGCATGGAAGCTTCTGAACACCTTAAAGAAATCCTTTGAATAGCTGTGCTAACTAGTCAATATGTACAGAAACACATAGCAACCAATCAGCTAATATAATTTGATTGCAAACTAAATCAACGTAATGCAAGTAAGAGAAGCAACCATTGGTTGATATACAGGTATTGGCTGATATATTATATTAGAATTAGTATAAGGTCAAGTTTATATGCATTTTGTTGCACATTTCTCATACTGAATGGATGCTGAAATTGTCATTAGGTCAGCAAAATAAAACTTGAATATACACATACATATCTAAATTTGGAATTATTATTATCAGTTTTAGTAAGGTTATCCAATGCCCTAATTGCCCATATGAAAAAGGAACTGCCCCAACCTTTAGCAGCAATAATTGCACCCTAAGGCCACCAAACCATCAGCTACCAGAAATACTCCCACAATATAAAGGGATAAGATCAAGATCCCCATTACTGGGAAGAGATAATGGCTAGGGAGGATGGGGACATAGGACTAGTGGCAGCTGGGGTCCGATGACAAGAGGATCAGTGATTGTGTCAACACCAGAGTCCAGGGACCTAGGGGGCCCAGGTAGACATGAATATATTATATTTTCTATCACAGAAGAGGGAAATAATAAATCCCACGACCTATTGAATATGGGGGAATAGAGAGAGTAATACAATAATCTGGCACCAAGTATACTGTATAGAAGTAAGAAGGTCACAAGAGTCTGGACACAATTCTAAAGTTGGAGGGAGGAAACTTAAATATTAATAGAGTAGAGTGATTGTTACATAGAAACCTTTCCAACAAGCCTGGTGATGACTAATGCACTAAAATGGCTTTGGATAGCACATAATAGATCCTAAGCAAGAGAAGATTAAAGGCAAATTCTAAACAGAAAGGCACAAATATAGGCATAAAGGACTTAGATTAGAGAGCGCTCTATACACCCCTGGCATTGCTAAGATGTTTAACAATGAATATAAACTGCATTTGGTACAATAAAGGACGAGTCATATGCCATGATTTTGGTGCTGAGAGCTGGATACATAAGGCAGTTTTTTTTTTCTGAATTAAAATCATGAACTTTTTAAACAATACAAATCTTCAAAACACATTCTCTACCGAGGAACATGTAAAGAGGCAAATATGTTCTTTTTGTTTTTTGTTTTATTTTACTACTGACTCTACTGTTTGTTTGTTTTTTTTAAATCTATATTTAGTTTATAATGAAATGATTAATATATAATATGACTTAATTGCAAAAAAAAAATAAAGATTGTACAGGTCAATCAGGAAAGCACAATCCTAATGCGATCAATCGATCCTGATATATTCATTTGTTGTGCCAAATGTAAGAGACACACCTCTAAAGTTTTGGTGACATCATTCCTTCATGTACCCTTAGAGCTTATCTATATAGGATATTGTTGTGGGAGGGCTGTCAGCTTTTTCCCTCTTCTTTGGAGACCCGTGGTTAGGCCTAGATACACCAGGTTATGTAACAGTTCACCCGAGAAGGAGAAAGACAGAACTAAAACAGTACTGGGTTGCACTGCACCCTAAAAATGAGTATAGTGAACTAGCTGTCCAGGTAGCTTGTATCCAGTGGTCATATATAGTCTCTCTCACAAGTCCCCAGTATATACTGTATGTCTGTTATTAAAATAATTGAATAAACATGCTAGTCTTCAGACACCAAGATTAAACGATCACTGAGCTTGCACTATAAATAAAAGTCAGCTTCTGTGTTCACATCCTTACAATATGAATTTTGTTGATAACCGTGGGTTGTATTTGACCTAAAATGTCCCTAAAAAGTGAGGCAGCACAATGAAACCAAAGTTACAGAAAAACATTCTTTTAAGTATCTTAACACTCGGCACATTTAAACATTAATGGTATAAGGTTATGATTAGCCCCAACACCCTAATCCACACTTCTCCAATTTGAGATTTCCTAGATATTGCAAAGCTCTGATAATCTTGGCATATACAGCTGTAACTGTCTGCATCCCACATGGTACGCCTGTTGTTATACACATTTATTTGGCCAGATGGTTTCCTTCTTCCTAGGTCTCTTACTACTGGGATCTGTGCCACAATACTTGGCAGTCCCTGCATTTCCTTTGCAGCTAATTGTACTGCCTGCGCTCTAATTATTTAGGGTTCCACATGGCTCTCTCTGATCAGTTGCAAGAACTAATGTGTTTTAGAAAAACAGGGCTTATTTTCTGGTAAAAGAGAGTTACCTAAACATGAATTCATACTAGCATGTTGTAAACACTAGTTATCTAAGTCCTCAGATGTTTATTTAAATTGGTAATTGGTTTGAGTTCCGGAATGAATCTGGAAAAGGGAATCTACACATTTGTAAAAAAATGATTAAAAACCATAGCTGTGCACATATGCCTAAACACACCCTAATGTGTGCACGCTTTTTGAGGTTCCTAGTGACTTCCCTATCTGTCCCATCACTATCCGGTCTCTTTGTCTAAGGAGCACATAAAGAGCAGTGTATGCCTCCCAATGAGTCCCTCTGTCACTCTAAACTGGGGCCACCTCCAATATGACGGCACCCATAGTCACATCGTACAGTGAAAAAACCATAACCTAGCACTTAGCTGACTTTTCTGAATGTTGAATCTATTTTGAATCATTTTAATCCATTTCGCTGCATTATCTTTAATATTTTCTATTTTTCAATTTCAACTGATTTTTATAGGGTCGAATAAAAATTTGAGATTTAGAAAAAGGTTGAGAATGTTAAATATTGTTCCGTCGAAACCGGCACACTTTGTATTGTTTTCAATGCGGTGTCTGTTTCTTTTCTGATCGTTATCGATATCGACAGTCTTTTTTTAAAAGTAAAAACATATTGTCGTGTTGCAAATTTACTGGACCTTTTCCATGGGGATTAATGGATTTTCACCAGCCTAAATCAGGCAAACATTTTTTGGACTAAAAAGTTAGACGGAACTGCTCTATAAATTCTGAAAAAAATATTGATTTCAGTGATATTGATATATTTGCTCTGTTTAATATGATTTTACTAACATTAGATTGTTCAGATTTCTTGGGACCTCCAGAGTCATTCCCCTAACAGTGCAGATTGTCAGTACAGTAAGTTCGATGTGTATTTCAAGAACTACCCTATGTTTTGAAGGACCATAAAAAAAGCACACAAACTTCTATGATAATCTCTGTGTTATCAGGCAATAGATTATTTTTTGAAATTGCATAGCTTTCTTAACATGTGCTTCTCGAGGTTTGCCCTTCAATTCTTAGCATCACTGATAATCTGTGACTGTTGAATGAACTGACTACTGGCTTTACAGAACACTTCTCACCTAAACCAAAACTTCAGCATGGGGAGGGGTGGCAGGTCCATCTGCAGAGCTGAGCTATACTCTTGTAAGAAATCTGCTTACAGCACTGAATAAAGTTGGAATCAGTACCAACTTAATTTACAGTTCTTAATGGATCACTTATAAGTGTTTTGCTCAGATGGGGCCCTGCTTCTCCCCCTAGTAGAGCTCTGGTAATAAGGGTAGATTTACTTTAGAAAGAGAAGAAGCTTAACAACAATGTTTTTTGATTATATCATTATTTATCCAAAAACAAACATTTTTCAGATATAATTGTAATTTGTCTGATTTACTGCTATTGCCTACTAAATTATTATGTTGCCATTATACACCATACACAACAACATTTACCTTTAAAAAGGGAGATATTTGAAATATTTAGTTTGCTTGGCTGTACTAAAATCTATTTAGGCCTGGATTATATTTTATATTTTCCAAGCCTCCTCTTTTTAAAGTAATGTTGGCATATACAGTATATTATACACTTGTAAGAATCATGTACACCTTTAAGCAAGTATTGTGAGTATAGCCTGTAAATATATATATATACAATGTCCAGTGTGTCCAAGTGTCCAAGTGTCCAGTGTGTCCAGTGTGTCCAAGTGTCAAAGTGTCCAAGTGTCTAAGTGTCCGGTAGCTCAGCAGTTAGGACTGCTGCCTTGCAGTGCTGTGGTCCTGGGTTCAACTGCACTGCATAGGTTTCCTCCCACAATCCAAAAACTTACATCTGTGTGTGTAATACGGAAAGCAATATTGTAAGCTCCATGGGGCAGGGACTGAAGTTAATCTATGTTAAGTGCTGTGTAAAAATGGTAGCACTATATAAGAATGAAATAATAATAAAAAAAAGTAGCTATTGGGTAAGCAAGGCTCTCTGCAGTGCATATCTTAAAAACAATAAGTTATTGGGGTACAATGTTGCATTATTTTATGTACATTGGGACCTACAAGAACAGAAATTGCCTTT
This sequence comes from Pipa parva, assembly GCA_019650415.1. Lineage (NCBI taxonomy): Eukaryota > Metazoa > Chordata > Amphibia > Anura > Pipidae > Pipa > Pipa parva. The sequence goes on from WMED01007211.1 coordinate 12,018, forward strand.
GGTTTATTTCCCCTTTAAACATAAATATTACTAATTGATTAAAATATACCATTGTGTATGACAATAATTTGTTTCCCCCCTCTTTTATTATAATATGTAATATCTTATTCTACACATACAATATGTATGTGCTTTGAGTTGCTACCCTGCGGTATTATGTGAGTACAGAGTGCAGGATTTATTGTAATCTACTATATTCGTAGAGGCTTATAAAGAGTAAAAAAAGATGAGGTTTCAGAATGGGTCACTCTCGCCAACGTTTACGGTTTCACTGTGTTTCTTGTAGGACCAGGATTGGCGTTTGTTGTGTACCCACAAGCCATGACAATGCTTCCTCTTTCTCCATTCTGGTCTTTCCTCTTTTTCTTCATGCTCCTAACACTTGGGTTGGACAGTCAAGTAAGAATTTGTCTCTAATTGATTTAGTTAAATCAGTCATTTCGTTATAACTACCTGTATAATTCTGCCTGCAGTTCGCGTTCATGGAAACCATTGTGACAGCCATTACAGATGAGTTCCCTTATTATCTCAGACCCAAGAAGGCTGTGTTCTCGGCAATCATCTGTGTCGCTTTATTCCTGCTGGGGCTTATTCTCACCACAGATGTAAGTACTATTTTACATAGGGCAGCATGTGACTTGCTTACCCATCTCACTTTCCTTAGTAAAAAAAAAAGGAAGATGTTGAAAACAATTTGTGATGTTCAATAAAAGAGAATAGGGGAAAAAGAGTTCTTTAATTGCGATGATGTTTTAGTCACTGTTTCACTAAACAAGTGAGTTTCCTAGTCATGTGCTGGCATCTACTTATTATCAACAGAAACCCAGAACTTATCAATTGTATACTAAAATCTGGTAACCCATAGCAACCCAGCAGACTCACCAAGTTTCCCTGAATTAGTGAATGCCAACTGCTGATTGCTTGTAATGGGAAACTAGACCCCAGCGAGACAAATTTCCCCGCATGACTAAGATTCTATTAGAACGCAGGGGGTGGTTTCCAGCAGGGTTGACAAGCCAGTAACAATTTATAATAGAGTCATTTTTTACTATTATTCAGAGTTTTCTACAGGCAATTTAATGTAAAGTGACCCAGTTCCAGATAGATTAGAATATTAGCGCTGGAACAGAGTAAAGTAATAACAAGAGCCAAGTTTGCATAGTCTAGTAACCCACAGATAGCAATCAACAGTTAAAACCCCCCCCAAAATCTTATAATGGAGGGGATTTATTAAACTTACAAAACTATCACAGTTTGCGGTGCCTTTTACCTGTCTACCAGCAAAAACACTGCTTTTTCAGATTTATTTTAACAGTTTTCTTCTTTTAATTTCTTCTTAACGTTTTTTGTCAATGGTGGTCAACATTTTGTGACATATCATACAAAATGCCACTTGCTGTTGTAATAAATATCCAGAGTCAGTGTGTTATGTGGCTACTCTGATTTACTTCCACTAGCCTATATACTAGACATGCAGGTTGGATTCATATTAAACCCAACAAATCTGACACTGCCCATTTCAGTGTTTTTTTTTCAATTTTCTTTCAAATTTCAGTGGATTAAGGAATAAAAGGTTTGAACTGTTATGAAGCAAATGCAGAACCATTTAAGCAAGGGTCCCTGGTTCCCCATAATCCCACCCTGTGCTGGGGATAGGAGGCATCTGCAAACAGAAGAGGCCTGTTAGACCTTTCCCCTACTTTGATCACTCAGTAGAGAGTAGTTTGGTCTTTTTTGAAGTGTTTGCTGGTTGCTCTTTTGCCATTGTCAAAAATATCACAACCAAAACATAGTAATGGAATGAAAACTAGCTAAAATTATTAGCTTTTTAAATCCCTAAGCAGAAACAGGTCATTATGCGTTGGAAATCTTTTATGCGACATTGCCCCCCCCCCTTTTTATTTTCCAAAAGTTCGATCAACATTACATTCTTCAGCTTTTAAAAGTTATCTAATTAAATTCATATTTTTAAAATACATCTTGAAAAGTCAGTGCAGATTAGAATGAGTAGGTGTTAAAATATCCTAGCGTTACTCATGAGATGAGCTTGGCCCAGGTTCACAGCACAAGACTCATACAAGTTTTACAATAGTCCAATACCACAACAGAGCTGCCAGCAATATTTCTAGCCTCAAAATAGATTTGTCACCTCTGTTCTCCGAAGACCCTTCCAAATTCAGTTTTAACTTTTGGGTTTATGATTCACACTATTCTTTCCTTTGCCTGGAATTGGTCACCTAAATTAAAGCACTGTATCATGCTATAAACGTCTCCTTTCTAAAGAAGCACTTGGCATTGTGGGTTATACATTTTTTTTCCTGTAAATGCAGACTTGTATTTCTGTGGATAGATTGAGTGCAATATATTTTGCATTGAATAAACTAAATTTACACCTACTTTTGTCTTGTTTAGAACAATTCTATAGACAGGTATTTGCAGGGTAACTACTAGGTTTCTGGAAAACCTACTGTACCCCATGCCACCCCTGCCCTAACCTCCTCCCTTCCCTTAAACCTCACCTAAATTGATTTTCACCCAAATGCTGCCCCATTTAGCCACCACAGCAACCTGATTTGCATGTATTAGCACAAAACCCAACTCAATTGATGAAGGGAGGTCATTATCTATTCATAAACCACTATATATACAGTATATATATATATACAGTATATGTATACATATTTATATATGTGCATTACTTGTGACTTGATAAAGGGAGTACGGATCTGTCAAAAGCTCTTCTAATTAAAACAAATGTTAGTCCAATAAAAAAGGTATCACCAAATAATATCTCCATTTTTTTCCATCTGTGGACTAATACGACCACTCTCTTAACTTTTATATATACTGTATATACTGTATAGAAGATACTGCATGTCGCATCAAGCAGTAACTGATTCAGTATTGCATGAGACTTGAGAAAGGGAAGACAGACCTCTTGAAAGCTTGTCTATCTAAACTGAGTGTTAGTTCAATAAAAAAGGTATCACCAAGTATTGTAATACTCATTTTTAGATACTGTATATAATGACCTCCCTTTATCAACTGTTAATATGAATAAACAGAAGAGGCAAACATTCCATGTTCTCTTTTTAGAATCTGAATAAGTGGCCCACCAGCACTGACTACAACAGAAAACACCGTGCAGGGGGTTCAGCAAATGCACTATAATAAGCATAGATAAGGAAGAAAGATTAATTAATTAAACAGAAAAGCCAGCAGGGATTTTAGAAGGAAACTAAACAAAAATGTATGTAAGATTCTTGTTTGGGATGTATGTAGAATTTTATTTATTAAGCGCCACAAATTAACACAGCGCTGTACAATTCAGTGATTAGTCATTTGCTTTCAGTTTCCCTTTAATAATATCCTTTAATGTCTATGAAGAGTGGAGAGTGAATATTCGGTGTTTATATTCTTAGGGTGGAATGTATTGGTTGGTGCTGCTAGATGACTACAGTGCTGGATTTGGCCTGCTAGTAATAGTGATCACATTTTGCCTTGCGGTGTCTCGGGTTTACGGTAAGATCAACTGCGTAATTATCTTTTTCCATCTATCTTTCTTTAGAGATGAGGATGGCGCAATTCGTTTTTTGTCACTGCTGCCATTGCATACAACAGGGTGTGTTTTCAATAAGACTTGTATGCGTTTTGATGTTGGCGTTCATGCTGGTATCAAAACTGATTTTATGAGAGACCGGGAAAATCCCTGCAAGAGGAATGTCTACTAATTAATTGCTATGGCAATAGATGTATAACAATTAAACACCAGTTTTAATTTTAGTTCATTGTAGATAATCAAATGTTGGCTAAGAAACTACTTGCAAATTGTTCTGCACATGGGTATCCACAGAACTAAAATTAAAGGCGGGGCAGTTGCAGCATGTCATGATGTCATCATTATGTCACACATTGGGAGTAGTCCTAAACTACTGTCCTGCACTGCCTGCCTAATGGATTACGGTGTCAGAAAGGCACATCAGGAGGCTAAGACTACTACTGGACGCCCTGCCTCTGGATGACCGTGGTACTACATTTTACAAAATTTAGTTTCAGTATAAACTTCCCATTTATGTTCATATTAAACTTTTCAGGTTAGACGCTTTTCATTCACTGCTGTCTTTACAATTTTTTAGGCATAAAGAACTTTTGCAGAGATATTCAAATGATGCTTGGGTTTAAACCAGGTCTCTACTTCAAAGCTTGTTGGATATTTTTGTCACCGGTGACTTTGCTGGTAAGTTATTGCTATGTTTTCAATGCTGTGTTTTTAATAGATTTGTGTAGAAACATGTTGTAAACCCTAGTCTTTACTATAGCTTCAATATAAAAGCCTCTTGTTTATAGCTACCTAAATAAACAAGCCACTGGCGATAAGGTTACCTTTAATGAGGCAAATGAAAGATAATAAATTGTGTATGAGTCTTTAAATACAGTGGGGAAGATAAAGCATACAATTCTGCAACATAGGATTGGCACAGTCTTGGTGCCAGTCTTGCAAATATGTGCGGATGTTTGTCTTTCATTCTGGGGAGGGTAATTTGCATGTATTTCTCATGGAGCATTAAGTCCTCCTACCACTTCATTTTGTCTCCATGATTTAAATTAGCACTTACCCACATCTATAGCAAGTCACACACTGCCAAAGAATTGCCTGTTTGCTATTTATGAGGACTGGAAAGATCTTTTTAGAGGTGTAGTTCTATGCCAGTCAAATTACATTTGATAGTTTAAATCCCAGTAGGTGGGGTGTTATGTACATTGCTTTCCTTCTGGAAAGGGTATCTGCAAAAGGGTTCCATTTAGGTTTAAAGTGGCACTATAGTGTGGATATGACTGTACATATACATATAAAACTCCTTTATACTAAGCCAATTGCTGGCATAAATGGTTAAAAAAAACAAATAGAGAAGAAATAATACTTGCCGTTTGTTTCACTTAATTAGTTTTCCTGAGAGCTGACATTTTCCCCCAGCTCCTCCTCCTTTTTCTGTTCTGCAAGTCAGGCAACATAAGAAGAAAAAGCTGCCTGACTGCTATTGGTTAAGCAGTGTGCTGACCTTTTGGCCACATAAATTAAGTTGGAATACAGGAGATTACAGAGAGCTAACTTGTGCACATATGCTATGTAGTGAGTAGAGCAAAAATATCCGGGGGAGGGTACCTTTTCATGGAAAACTGGCCAGTACACATCACACACACATTTCCTGGAGTGGGAGTTTATCAGTGCTGCCTACTCAATCATTCTGCGTCACATGAAACAACTACTGGGGAGAAACGCTTCTCACTAAGAAATAGTACTGCATATGTAAAGATGTAATCTGACTATAGTTCCCTTTTAGTGGTGCCCTAGTGCAAAATTTCTCTGCATATAGACATTTAATTAATATTTACTAAGACCAATTTGACCATATCTTTTGATTTCACTCCATTTTGCTGTCAATTTTTGTTTCCCTGTACTTTTCAGTTTTCCTGATTTACAATGGATTGATAAAAAAAAAGTCTTCCCTTCAAAATAAATCATTATCGATAAATATCACACTTTGCAATGCTTTTCTATGATGGTCCCTTCCGTTACAGCTCAATAACGATATCTATTTTCGATGGGAAAAAATTTTGGGTTTAGGATAAATGACAGGATCAACTCCATAGAGAATAATGGATTTTCACCAGCCTGAGGGTAGAGGGTTCTTTTGAGTTATAAAATTGCTTTGGAACAGTTTACGATATTGTTAAATATACAAGTGCTGGTCAACGAATTAGAATAATTTGAAACAGTGCTATCATGAAATTCTTTG
>WMED01007212.1:0-12768 GCA_019650415.1 Pipa parva
CTTACAGTAAAAAATCCCCTTCTATGTAGATGCAGAAACTTTCTTTCTTCTAAACGTAAATTAGGGCGAAATTTATTAAGGGCGAAGCGTTCGCCCGATGCGGAATTGCAATCGCATGATCGCAATTCCGATCGCGCGATGGTAAATCGATCGCAATTCCGATTGCGCAATCGGAATTACGATTGTGCGGTAAAAATAACACACGTGCGGAAAATTTTCCGCATTTAATAAATTTCGCCCTTAGTGTCCACACATCCCTGTATGTCCAGTCCACAAACCTTGAATGGTTTATTATTTCAGTCTACTGAGCATTTTGAATCTTCGCTGATGCATAATTTTTAAAGAAATCTTGCAAAACCTCCAATTTGTAAACCTGTACGAGGTTTAGCAGATTTTCCCACCATGCAGCATGTTTAAACCCTATTTCCTTCATATCTCAAGGTGGTTTCTAAGTGCTCAGGTCCTGTGAAAATTCTGTTTTATTTTCTGATTAATTTATTCTTGATCTTACATTACCGCTACCAGCCCTGTGTTTTGACAACCTGTATTTTTCCTCCCTGAACATACTTATCTTCCACTGTCTATCTACTCTCCTTATGACCTCCCCAGGAACACAAATGCCTAAAAATGACATTGCGGTACACTGGTAAGTCAGCACTGTCTGAAAATGAGTTTCTATTATTGATCTTTTTATTAAGATATTTTAGAATTACAAGCTCAACAGGTTTTATATTTATACCCAAATAAATAATTTTAACTGTAGAAGCATACGCTGGACAATGATTACAGGTACTGCAGCAAAATTTCTTTCGTATATTGGGGATACCCTGTTTGTTACATTACAGGGCCTCCGAATAGGCTAATTAGACATCTACTAGATTATTTTGGACCTTAGCCCACTACTTTTCCCAATACAACAAGACTTTTTAATCTAATCTTCTTATAATATCTAGTTATTCCAATATTAAATCTAAAACCAAATCTAATTACCTGCCTATGCCATTATAAATGCAGAGTAAGTCTTTTTAAATAGGATTAAACTGGCAACTCCTGTGATTGCATTCTGGCTGCTCCTACCATGTACGATTCAGATTTGTTTATGCTTGATTCTCCTTAACTGCAGAATTTTCAGGAGAGGATCATAGGTTTTGGAGAATGTCATCTGTATATTTTGTGATGGAATTAGTGTGATGGAATTAGTGTGATGGAAAGGGGATACTACCATTCCACCCATATTTCTATAATAGTGCTATAGAAGGATTTTTAGTGGTGGAGTCAAGGTGAGGTCTACAAATATTTAGATAAAATGATTGTGAGGCAAGAACTTGAATTGATATCAATAATTATTTGAAAAAGGCATCATATCTCAACTGTAATGTCTCATCTATTAATAAGGTACCTGAAGGATCTAAAGCTCTTTGGAACTAGGAAAATTATATCAATTTCATTTTACCAAATTATTAAAAGAAGGAGTAAAAAGCTTCTTGATTCTATGAAAAACTTCTCATTATGAGGCACAAATTTACTTCTCAAACTTATACTACTTGCAAATATCATTTATCTGCTTGATAGCTTACCCAAGCTTTGATATTCAAATTCTTATTAAGACTTTCTTCATATTTTTTGTAACAAGGGAAAAGAAAAAAGATTACTTTAGAGAAACTTCAGATCCCCAAACACTTAAATGAGTAAAAAAAAAAACTGCATGTTTTATATTTTAATATGAAGCTTTAGATAATGATAATATTCAGAAAAGACATTATTAAAATGCAGAATTTCAGATCTATCTATGGCTGCCCCATGTTATCCATCAAAATGACCTAATAATTTACTTGTACAATAAAGTCATAATCACATGTTTAAGAGCTTATTGAGAGTTTTAAAAGCACCCATTTAAAAGATGTCAGAAGAAGAAACTAAATGGACTATTTTATATGGAAAAAAATCTGCCATGCTAAAGAAGTTGCTATTTAGATCAGAGTGTTGTCAAATTTTTGTAAGTATTGATGATGTAGGCAGAATAAAGTTTTATTGGCACAAATATACTAATTATTGGTTATGTCTGGCTTCTTTATATTATGTCAGGATACTTCCAAAATAATTGGACACTTATTAAATTGGGCGAAATTTAATAAGCTCAGAAAATCCCAATTTTGCTTTTCTTGAGTTTATTCCCACAAGATCTCGGAAGTTTCTCGCAGTAAATATCGCAAGAAACTTTTTGATTGAGTTTTTCTATCAAATTTTTCTATGGAAAGGTAGCCATTCTCTACATTAGTAGTTTGACTACCCTTCCATTGAAAAATTTGATCAAAAATTTTCTGTCAGTAAATATCGATCGAAAAAAATCTTGTGATATTTACTGCGAGAAACTTCCGAGATCTTGAGGGAATAAACTCGGAAAAGCGAAATCGGGCTTTTCAGAGTTTATTAAATTTCACCCTAACTGAGCTAGGCAAACAGGAGGTCAAACATGGCAAGACAAACAATGTAGGCTTAAGCAGGAACCTTTAGGAACAGCAACCAACTTTTGCAAACATGAGGTGAAGTGACCTGCTAGTTATAGGCCTGGTAATAAACAAACAGGGTGAACCTTTGCAAAATGATCAGCATAAACACCAGTCCAATGGGAAGGATGCATGGAAAACAGACTCACAGCCCAAAAACTGAAATGGGCTAGTGGCAAAACCCATTATTTAGAGTGCCGCAGGAAATCCACACTATAGTGTATTCATTGAGTGTGTTCTATAGTAGGAGATCCACTGTACACCAACTATGTTGACCAATGGGGTTGGAGGTAATGATTATTATAATTTATTATAAATAAAATACAAACTACCATGTAATAGGTATTTAATGGAGGACTAGTATAAAATATTCTATGACTACCACTTTGTTTATTGGGGATGGGCAATTAAATATAATGAAGGACAATTTGATTTCCAATATTTTTAATAACTTTCCTTAACCTCCAGTGACAGCTTGCATCTAAAATAAAAAGACTCAAAGGAGCAATAATCTATCATCCACAATCAGTTCACCCTTAACTCTCCTGCTTTCTAAGGTAAACAAATCCAATTTAATTAGTAAATAGCTTGGCCTGGAAAACTTTGTGTATGAATAGTTTGATTTATTTTTAGAGTTGTAAGTAATAGATGTGTAATGCTATTTTGACTACAGTTCTCTGAGGATACATTGAAGATGTAGTGTACATACATATAACAAATTCATGCTGGCACAATATCTGGGTAATGGCTGCTGCTTACAGATTTGGGGCAGTGAATAATAATATAATATGAGAATCCCCTGAAATTATTTTGCAATACCAACCAAATGTGGTTTGTTAAAAAAAAAAAATCACACAATTTAACAATGAATGCAAAATGTTACCCACAGTTGTGCGCTCATATAAATAGGGCGAGATTTATTAAACTCGGAAAAGCCATTTCAGTTTTTCTGAGTTTAATTGGGAGAAGGCTTTGAAGTTTCTCCCGGTAAATAACGCGAGATTTGCCTCAAGCGATACCTGCCGTGAGAAACTTTTTAAAAATATCCATGGAAAGGGTAGCCGTACAGTATAGCTACCCTTTCCATGGATATATTCAATAAAAAAAAGTTTGTGACAGCAAGTATCACACGAGGCAAATCTCAAGATACTTACCGAGAGAAACTTCAAAGCCTTCTCCCGAGTTATTAAACTCGGAAAAGCACAAATAACTTTTCCGAGTTAAATAAATTTAGTATCAGTATAGTATCAGAAAGGATCATTCCCAGTTTGTAAAGAATAACATAGGGAAGCCTTACACTCACTGCTAGGGTCCCTAACTGGTAAAAAGGATATACCCTTTTACTCACTGGACCAGCTGTTCAAAGTCCAATCACTATTACATTGTACTTTTCATGGAAATAAATTAATCAAGTCCAAGCTTGAACTTTAACATTTATTCCTGATCAGTCTAATTTAGATCTTTATACTCAGTGGTCAGCATGCCAACTTAATGTGGAGTGCTAACTCAACTAACAGCTCTTGTTGAGGGAACTGTCCATTCTAGTATTCACTAAAAATTTGGAGGTGTTCTAGTACCTTTGGCTTTGTCTGACTACTTTTGTCTGCACTCATTGTTTTAATGATCTGGCTCTATTGACTATATCTTTGCTAAATTTCCCAGTACCTTGCTTTGGTTTTTTCACACTCCTGATGAGTTTCTCCAGTGCCCAAGTGTCTCTGCAGCAGAAAATCCAAGCTTTTTGTCAGTGTTTGTTTCATTTTTTTTTTTTTCAACTATATCTTGGGTCCATAGCTCCGATAAAAATTTAAAAAATATATATATTTCTAAATTAAAATATTTCTCTCCTTTGAGAAATGAACTGCCTACACCAAATTCCCATGTGAATATGATATGTAAAGCTGGCAGTGAATCATTTTATCAAACTTGTTTTCATAAAAATAGCTGAAATTTAACTTATATTATCTGAATTTTTTTTTTTTTGTCCAGAAGTAAAATTACCTTAGATCAAAATACACATTGCCTGATCAAACCGCATATTAAAATAAATTAACATATCCTCTGAGAGACTAGAATTCCAGATCAGAAAGGAAAAAAAAACCTAGAATTGTAATTTCTCCAAGGGGAAATGACGATCTTCCCTGGAAAGCTTCAAGCTTGTCCTAGATATTATAATCTTTGCAATGTCTGCATATATTCCATAGAGGATAACACATTCTTTTTGAAATAATTCCTACTGAACATACATTTTAGGGTAATACATTTAGGTCTCTGATGTTACTGTGGTTGCTTGTGTTATGATCCATTTAAATTGTGTTATACTGTTTTATTCAGCTCCAGGCTAAAGTTCTCTGTTACTTGACTTTGAAATTTGCATCATGTCACTGGTGTTTAGTATTCGTTCAGGAAATATTTTCTTGATTTAACTATACCGTAACATTGATATATTTAAAGAATGTTGAAGTACCTGCTGATAATATCATTTTAAAATTATTTTGAATTCAGGGACATTTAAATTCAGGCATAATTTTTATCCTTAGTTAAAGGATCTTTGATTAAGACCTTTTAAGATAGTGGTAATAATATTTCTGAATAGATGGAGCTCAGAAGTTGAAGAAAAGGAAAATTATTGGCCTAAAGTATTCCCAATAGCACCAAACTTTTAAAGTAGCACCGTTTTACCTATGTGACCCATTTTTATCTCTGGAAAACCTAGAAAAAAAGTATCTCTGAATCTAAGGGTCTCATTGACTTAAGGGTGAATTCACCTGTCGAATTCACCTCACTATTATTTGAGTTACATCACCAAACTAGTCACACATTGACTTCTCATTATTGACTAAGCAGTGATTAGTCTTGGACAGCAGCGACCACTGTCGGATGCGTAGTGACATAGCCAGTCTGATATAAGTAGAATGTGGAGCCCTGCCATAAGCCGCCTAATTTGCCAGTCTGAAGTGGCAAAGTAAAACGGGTGAATTCGGAGCATCTAGTTACATCTAATGTAACTACATCTAGTTACATTCACTCCTTTGACACACTCCTTCATCAAGTCAATAGCAGAAGTACCTGTTCATGTGCACACAAAGTGATGTAAACAACTCTGTAAGTTCGCGACTATCACTGATGCCCGAATTGGTTGCGTATTTGCCACTTCGCAGAGTTTGATCAATAAGAGAAAATGGGGAAGTGACAGATAGATGCGAATTCAGAGCTATACATAACTATTCTGCATTTAGTCTATGAGCTCTGCATCTTCTCAGTTTATATGAAGAAAGATGCTGTGATATGATAGAGAGGTCAGTCTACCTCACAGAAACACAACCCTCCTATTACTTTGCTTACTGAAACAAAACATTAATCCATGATAACTTCTCCACACAGTGTTATATTAGCCAATCCTCTGTTATTTTCAGGAAGCATGTAAACCCTATATCAATTGAGGAAAAAAAAAGACATGGCATCTAATGAACTAAAATGAATAAGAACTGAAGCAAATCTCTTGAAAGCTTTTATATACTTTACATTATATTATATTTCTGGACATATTTTAAGCCACAAGAATTATACCCAACTATATACATAAAGCCCCACCCACAAGTCTATAAGCCACTAAAAAAATCTCATGGGTGGGACTTACAAACGTATAAGCAAAATCTCACCCACAGGTACAAGTCCATATAATCCATAGTTATCCTGCCTACAGCCTAGGGGAAACATATGTAGAGATTTTCAACCCTCAATGCAGGACAATTCTGATATCTATGTATTATACATATAAACAGAAGTAACAAATGATTACTTACAAATTATGCTGAGATCAAATCAGAAAATATAAGCTCCTGAGAGATTTCCTACAGTTCCTTTCATTTCTATTCATTATTTTGCATCCTGGCAGTGATATGTTGAACTGTGGAGCATCTACATAGTATGAGCTGTCTACATAATTCATCTTACCTGCATATAATCCCCCATTCATCTAGTCTACACATGATGAGCAAATAACAGACTCTACTTGGCAACCTTGCTGCTTTATCTTACCAAGTCCATAACAATAGCAGTAAGCCGACGAATAGGGAAAATAGGTATCTCCAAATCAATATTGAAGCCCAGTGAATACCTTGCAATAGACTTTTACATATCTTCAGCTGCCTCTGAGGAGCATCTGATTACAGACTTGAGAAAGCAACTTAACTACAAGGTTGTTGCTGATATACTGTAAATAATAACATATTGCTGAAGTTATTTTCATTCTTATTAATATAAATTACTTAATAGAGAGAAGTATTATGAATGCATATGAAGCAAAGTTGACATAGTTATTTGTATTACTATGATGACTTAATTTCTGCATTTTGATAACACAGTGAGTTAAAATAACTCTAGGTAACTCAGTAAGTTTAACTCCTGGATAAATTACTGATAAAACCTCATAATATCCCAATAAGCTGTATCAAATAACACCATACCCGTGCACGTGTTTCAGTTATTATTCTATTCTATAGAACCAATTGGCATGGAACACTTTGCAAGAAGATAGTACAGGGAATACGTTTTAATAAAGTGAAATACAGTATACAGTATATAAACAACTTGTCAGTTAATTAAATATTTTTAAAATGCCCAAGTGAAGAATGAGCTCATAATAAAGTCTTGGGAGGTTATTGACTACAGTGTCAACTGTTGAATTCTCAATCAGTGGATTCCCATAGCAAATCCATGTCTGCGACAATTTTACCATTGTAAAGTTGTGACCACGACAATTTTAAAGTTGCGACAGTGACAATATTTCCATAGTAAAGTTGGAACAATATTCTCACTATAAAGACACGACTGCGACAGTAACAGTCTATTGTGACTGTCTTTAGCTGGCGAATTCACAACTTTATGCAAAAATTCAGGGGGTTATTCACTAAAGTCCAAATTGTTAGGTGTGAATTCGCCAGATAAAGACAGTCGGAATAGGCTGCTACTCACACAGTCATGTCTTTATAATGAGAATAATGTCGCAGTCGCAACTTTATTATGGGAAAATTGTTGCAACTTTACTATGGGGAAATTGTAGCGAATTTATTATGGGAATCCGCTGTTTGCAAATTTGACAGTCGAATTTGCACCTTAGTGAATAACCCCCCCTCAGACTTTAGCCAATAACCCCCTTTATGTTATGTAGCGGCATGTTGTGTAAATTACAGTGAGGAATGTCCTAGTTAATACTGAACAGGATGAATTATTGAGAGAAATGATAAACAGCTCAGGCCTAGATTTTTTTTAAATACATTTATCTTCCATTTTTCTTGATTATTACAGTTTATTCCAGTAGACAATACACCACAAAAGGTAAACACTTAAGTGAATCTGAGTTATGACAAACAATCACTCATCAGTTCTCTAGGTATTGGGAAACCACTCTTAACCAAATACAAAAGGGAAACACTGCATTAATTACAACTCTCGGCCTATTTCTTTGGATGTGAACAGATGGCATAAAGCACTGACTGGATCTAGGACAGTAACAATATGTTCTAGTTGTCCATTCACTATTTTTGTAGAGCAATTTGATGTTTTCCTTTGGGGATTGTAAGATATAAATTCAATAATGTTATAGTTTTTCTGACTCAGGTGATGGTTATGCACCTGTATATATCTTTTTGTTGTGTCCCAGATAGCAAGCTATACATGTAAGAGATATTAAAATAACAAATTTATACAGGGGCTGATTTGTAAGACAACACAGATTTTAATGTTTAATATTTGCACATTAGGATATGTAAAATTCATTAATGATGTATGTACTAGAGTGGTATGCTTTTAAAGTGCACCTGTCACCTCATAACTAATATTCATTTAGGTTGTACTAATGAAATAAACTTTTTGTAAATATATATGTATTTAAAGAAATGAACCTTTATACAGTGTTTCTCTCTCTGTCATCTTCCCTGTCAGCCTGACTTTTCTTTCCCGAGTGTCAGGTGGGTGGGGCTAAATAAAGACTGACATTATAGCTCCTCCAATCAGATTCCTTAAATCACAATCTAGCAGGGATCTGATTTGAGGAGCTATAATATCAATCATCATCACCCAACCCAGGAAAGAAAAGTCAGGCTGACAGGGAAGATAAAAGAGGGAAATGCTGTTTAAAGGTACATTTTTTAAAATATTTATATATATATATATATTTACAAAAATGTTTATTTCATTAGTACAACCTAAATTAGTATTAGTGTTTTGAGGTAACAAGTGCACTTTAAAGAGTGTAGAGTGTAAAGATTTATATTTTTGTCTACATTTATGACTAAGTTATGTTTCTATCATAACTGGTTAAGTTGACTTTTGTTCTCTGAAAAGTATAATGTTTCCATTGGCTACAGGTAGGTTTAGACATATGAAGGCTCTTATGGTCTGATTAATTCTCACTCCATAAATCAACTTCACTTGTTGAATACAACTGACAAAAGGACATCCCATGAATAATGTGGGTTTAAGTGTACAGCCCCCAATCTGATTATAAACACTGTGGCTTCTGCTATGCTTGATATAGCTATAAAACCTTAAGATATCTATTGAGAAGAACTGTCATAGTTTGATCAGAACATTTTTTTTTAGAAAAGATTCTAAATTCTAATCCTGTTACTGTCCCTCGCTTTTCTGATTTTGCTTGCATTGCAGCTCTGGGTCCTGGGTTTGATTCCACCCTGGACATCATTTGCATGGAGTTTGTATGTTCTCGCTGCACTTGTGTGGGTTTCATCCCACAATCCAAAAACATCCTAGGTTAATTGATGCCTGACTAAATTGGTACTAGTTTCTGTGTCTGAACTGAGGGAATTTAAATTGTAAGTTTCATGGGGAAGGGAATGAAGGGGGGGAAGGGAATGAAGGGGGGGAAGGGAATGAAGGGAATGATAACTCGCTGCAGAAAGTTTTGGCACTAATATAAATACACAAAATAAACAATTGAACGTATGAAATTTTTTTGTGCAATGGGTTGAGTTCTGAGTCTGTTCATCCCAGTCATCAGAAACCAAGTTGTACCGGATTTATAGCCAATCCATGTTGCCTGATATCAGAAGTAATGATGGCAGCTGGGAATTCCAATGATGGGCATACAGTGCTCAAGGGTCATTTGTCAGTCATAGAGTCCTCCTTAAAATGCACACGTTCCTGCCATTCATCCAAGTCTCCTGTGCTTCTGTTGTACTCCTCTGTCTTTTTCAAGTCTCCTGCTTTTGGCTCTTCGGTGTTACAGACTTCAGTGGCAGTGTTTCTCATGTCACTAGTGCTGCAACATTGGCTATCCTCAAGTATGCAGGTTGTTTTTCAGTGTTTCAGTATTTCCTGGGTTCCGTTAGTAATTCTACACTATGCTGCTTAAGAGACACTATGTGTTACAGTTCCACTACTCTGCTTCACAAGATCCTCTGTGTCAGCTTCCCATTTCCTGTTTTACTTTTACAGTTCAGCAGTTACCATCTCTCCACTAGTTAATCTGTCATTGTCTCAGCCACCTGCCACCTATGTGAGGGGTAACCTTAGCTCTGCAACTTGTGAATCTCCTTGCCACAAAGACCATACCCTCTTGTGGGGGTTATGGTTGAAGTCTAGAATTTTATTAGATTCCCTGTCTCAGCGATAAGCATCACTAGCCCTACTGTGGTAAAAGAGCCTGCAACCTTCAGTTTCATGTCCCAGTTTCATTGCACGTTATTAATATGGCCTGGGTGCACTATATACAGATTAAGTAGTATCCGAGCCTTCTGGTCTCCCATTTCCTGTGACATCATTTTATGAATGAACAAAACAAAATACAATTACAGACCATGGAAAAATGTATATATAAAATTATTCTCACTCAAGGATAATTTTATATAAAAATGTATCGTCTGCATATTTATCAAGAATGTTACAGTGTTGTTTTGAAATCCAACCTATACGATGTAACCTTTATAAAATATCAGTTGCCATTTTATCAGGTAAGAGTTGGTGAATTATATCAAGCTGAAATGCTCTTCATTCAAGAACATTGGGCAGCTTGGCAGGATTTCTACAAAATGCTTTGTAAGTATGTGACTTTTCACATCTGGTTTAAAGAATACTCCCCCTTATTCCTGTTATACCATTTGGCTTATGATGTCTATTAAAACAGGAAAGGTAATTAGGGATGACATTATCTAGCTCATTTACACTTTTATGCATTACAGTTACATTTTCTTTTAACAGTCTCTGCTATTTAAAGTTAGTTTTTAACTCAACTTTGCAGTGCAGGGATTTGATTTGAAGTATTTTACACCAAGCAATCTCCTTTAATAGTAATGTGTTCATTAAAAATAAATTGTCAAGTTGTAGTATAAAGACCACGGAACTGGAATGGCAATACATTTCCATAATCATCAAAGTTCATGGTAAAAAAATAAATAAATAAAAATAAACAGCATACACTGTATTCTACCATAATCTAGCAGCGGATAATAAATAAATCATTGGCTGAGAGGCAAGAAAATATTCCCTATTTTTATAATTTTTGCCTGCAAAGGCTTTGAATATTGATGAGGGAAGGAAGGCTCATTGAGTAAAGAGGAATACTAAAAAAATAGTTAAAATGTAGAAATAGCAATTTTTGTGGAAATACTTGAAGATGATGCTTACCAACCATATATAAATGATGTGCTGTCCAGTTTCCCAAATAAATATCCTCACCAGATATGTGAAGCCAGATTTCAATAGTGGGTTTCAAAAATACTGAATGACATATTTGTATTTGTAGGGCAGGGAACTCCTTATCCATAATACTTCCCGACGTCTTCCCCTGTTCCACTCAGCAGTAACAGGCAACCCACATCTATCCTTTCTTCCTTTGTTTTTATTAACTTTCTCCCCCCCCTAAATCCTAGTTTCTATATTTATCCACCATCCCAAAAAGCCTTTCCCCAAGCACAACAGACCCCATCCATTGTGGTACAATCCAACTTTGACATAATGATAAGGTAGCCCATTATGCTACAAACCACAAAAAATACGAGCTATAATATGACTTCAGCCATGCATTAAGCACCCTAAGTTCCCTCTGTCTATCCTGTGCAGAACATGACACAGGGAATATTTCTGAGAAACCCCTCTCTTGAGTTTGGTGCTTAGTTCTTTAAATTGATTTTTAAGAATCTTCTACCTTCCATTTATTTTGAAATTGGCCCCAATATGGACAAGGACATCTGGATCATATCCAGCCCCACCCAGTAATTTGTCAATTTGATTAAACACATTCCAAATCCTGATGCCATGGAGATAGCAAACCATTCATTTGTAGTGGTCCTGACAACAAATTATTTTATCAGTCCTTCTAATTATAGAGTCCTCTGCAACTACTGGCTGTCTTGGCCTACCTGTTTTGCATCTCTTCCCACTGCTGGATAACTGCTATTCCACCTGTTAGGAACAGCAGAATCACCTAGGGCTGCCCATTCTGAAACTGATACTCACATTTTTGGCCAACTTGGAAAATTTGCTTGAAAGCTCAAATCCAATATTGAATTTCCTCTTCTGAGACCTCTTACTGCTCCCTCTAGCCAACTCAGCTCCACATATGACTATCCTGACATGCTTCTCCATCTACCTCTAATACCCCACTAATAACCTACTCAGTGAGCTGCATACTCTATTCAGGATTTCAATTGAACTCTGTGTTGCATTTTGCTCCTTCAGATCTATAATTTGAGCTTCCAGCTGACCAGCATGTTCCCACCAGTTACAGAAGTAATCACTCAGGAACAACAGCTGGGCATACATATGGCAAGCAAATCTTCAGTCTTGCTGCTAAAAATTATCCTGAATTACAAAATAACAGATAAGAGCAATTAATAACAGAATATAGTTACTCACAGGTTTTACTCCTGTTTTAAAACTTGTTTTTGAAAACTTCACTTTGCTCCAAGCCACCTAGCCTACAAGCCCAGTGTGAAAAAGCACAGAATGAGTTATTCACTTAGATATATAGGGAGTTATTGGCTAAAGTGAGAATTGGACTGTCAAAGTGAATTCTCTGCTTTGGGTGGCTATACCCTGATTCTTTACTCTTTATTCACTAAACAGTGGATTCCCATAACAAATCTGTGACTGCGTCAGAATTCCTATAGTAAAGTCTCATCTGCATCAGTAGCAGTCTATTGTGTAGTGTGCAACTATCATTAGCTGACAAATTTACCACATCACAGAGTTTGCTGAATACCTGGATATGGGGAAGTATCAAATTCACACCTTTATGAGA
>WMED01007213.1:0-17814 GCA_019650415.1 Pipa parva
TAAGACATAGTGGGACTTTTAGGGGTAAAAAGAATGTAAGACGCTGTCTTACTTTCGGGGGAAACATGGTAACACTAAAGCTTTCAAAACAATCTATTTTTGTTTATATGAAAGAGTACTGAAAGGGCCTTACTGATTAAAAGGTGAATTCCCTTTGCTACAATCCAAGTCGCATCTCGAAAATAGTTGCAAATTCACTTCTCATTATTGACTAAGCAGCGAATAGACCTCGTCAAACAAACAGAAAGCGGCGGTCACTGTCTGATGCGCTGTGTGGCAAAGTCAGTCAGGTAGAAGTAGAATGTGGACACTGCAATTAGCCCTCAAATTTGCCAGTCTGATGTGACGAAGTCAAATGGTTGAATTCAGAGCAGTACACCTAGTCACATTCGCTGCTTTGACACTCCCCCACTTAGTCAATAGTAGAAGTTCCTGCGCACGCAAAGTGCTCCGTAAATTTGTGACTATCGTAGTCTTTTTCACCACATCGCAGAGTTTTCTCAGTAAGTAAACATGAAGAAGAGGTGAACAGATGCAAATTCAGAGCTTTACATGACTATTCGGCTATTAGTCAATATGGCCCAAGATGTTTTAGTGTGGGTGATCAGTTTATCAATTTATTAATCAATATGCATGGTTGATTGTTTTGATAGATAATAGTCCCGCAAACTATCTTTTTTTTTTTTTTGGCTGATTCTCTAAAAAAATATTTAATTGATCAATCCCTAAATGACTCAATATGTAAGAAGGCCACACTAAGTGGACTTGACTTGAACACCAGCTAAAGGTTAAGGATTGTCTTGTACAATTTTCGCTCACCCAAACACTACCAAAAAAAAGTCTCTTGGCCAGTAATGGTAGACCTCATGCATTTCTAGTTCAACAAGTTAGCAAGTGCCAATAAGCTAAACTGGGACTATTTTCAGTAATTAAATAACACAGCTGGACCAGAAAGTAGACTGGGGACTAAAAGCTGATGGCAATATCCATGTTGCCATCTACTACTTTGCCACAAAATAAAAAGTCAGGGCTTGGAAGAAAAATACATGGTGTTGTGTGACTTTTCCACCACAAATACTTTGGGGGGTGGGGGGCGAGTGGTCCAGAGGGTGTAAAAAAAACTAGTAAATTTTCCCTAGTAAGCTAATAGGGAAGAATACATCTGCCCGTGTAAATTGAACCTAAATAATTTTTTGTGAAAAGATCTCCCCGTTTAACATGGGATGCATTTTAGATGAATGTCTACATTATGCAAGCAGGTTTTGTTATTATGCTTTTAATAAGCTATCAGGAAACTGACCTTGATCCTCTGGAGAGAGGCATTAAATTGTAGAAGTAGTACACCAATGACAGAATGAGTTCACACACAACATCTGCTTCCTGGGCAAGGGAGGAAATAGTATTCAAAGGGTAAGCGTTAGTAACTGCTGTACAGAGTGCCAAACAAACAATATAATCCATAAGTCTCTTTACAACTTAATTTATATACATACACATATAGAATCACTGCAAATATGTTGTTTCTTATTTAGAGGAGAGGTAAAAAAAGAATGAGAAATGAAAATGAAAAAAAAAAAGAGTGAAAAATATGGATTCTAGAATAGGATGAATACAAGTAAACATAGCTATACATTTTCACCTTGGTGTGCTAAAAGGATTTTTATTGTGTTGGTAAAAATAACAGTCAAGTTGCCTCATTTATTGTTTAAACTGCATAAACCACCAGTAACTTAATAATCTTGGTGGAAAATAGGGTAGGATAAGATCACTCTTTAAGAACAATCCATTATTAATTAGCCAGTATGGGGCCTTAATTTCCCCCAAATCTACTACAGCACCATAAGTCAGTACAACATTAACAAATGTGACTCCTTGAACCAGAATTTTTTTTTTGAAGAAAGTGTTTTGGAAAATCCAAATGGGGGAGACTTTGTGATGGCTGATGGTGGGATTGAGAGCTACATGTAGACAAAGCAGTGCACAGGAAAGCAGCGCAGCCTTCTGTTGGAATGGTAAATTGTAAGATAATCACTACACAGCAATCATTTCTACAGAAGCCCTGCTTCATTACAGAAAACTCAGATTACAGGCAAAATATGCACTTTCATATATGAATTACAGTTTGCAAACTAAATTTTACCTCTAAATTTACCTAATTAACCCTTAAACAGAACAATCCAATATGAAACAAAATGACATAATAAATTTATAATTTCAAACTTCTTCAAGGCAAAGGGTAAAGAAGTAAAAATACATTTCATCTAGGATTTTCACCTTAGAACAAATTATAGGTTCTGCATAGCATATTTTGGGACATAAGACAAAGTTGGACAATGGGACACGCCCAAAAATGTTGTATGCAAATTAGAAGAAATAATGCAATTGCAAATGCATCTTATTGCCCAGGAAATGCACTGCATTCCCACTCTCTCCTATATTTAGCATATCTAGCAGCATAAGCAGAAAGAATGTACACATATTTCCAAGTTATCACAGGAATATTCTTCATGGGATAAGCCTGACCTCCTGAAACTAGTAAATAAATAGTTTCCATTGGAGAAATTCCATTGGTAAACTGTAAAACCAGACATAGATTCTCTGCACATGCTGCTAAATCTGAGCAGAGACAACTGCACGGCAAGGAAAACGCGAACCTGCTAGGAAAGCTCTAATGCACTTGCTGCTGACAGATTTCAACTCGGTACCATAAATTTCTTAAAGGGTGCAAAGTACAGCTAGAGTTTTCAGCTATTAAACTCAAAACACAAAGTCTGATAGCTTCTATGCATGTTAATTGGACCTGAAGAGTCCATTTTAAATAACGGAAATCTGTATTTAGATACTGAAGCAAGACTTAAAACAGGGATAAAAACGACATGAAATTTGAAATGATACATCATGATAAACACAGACCAGTCACTTTTTGGACTTTAGTATGTGTTTGTTTGGTACAAATGAAAATAGGAAACTCACTCCAAGCTCTGTGGACAATGCTAACACTTTTCCTTTTGTTGTTAGGTCCTTATAAAGAGCTTCTATCTCTGCATGGTACAGTTGTGTTCTCTCCTCTGTGGTTTGAGTCTCTACTGAAAACAAAATGTTGCCAATTCTGAAAAATACAGAAAATTGGGAGGAAGGGGGGAGCCACATATTAAATATGAAGAGCCAAGGACAACACAGTCGGCTGTTTAGAACATGAAACTATCTGTATGCCCACCTGCTAACTAGTCTATTTAATTGTACATTTTATTTATATAATTATTCAAACTAAAAAAAAAAATACATAATTTATTTTTCCATAGTGTCGTCAGCTCCTAGTCATTGCTGAAACAAATATTTATATTTAGTTTAAAACATTTAATTCCATTTTGATTAGAGGTCTAAATAGAAATGGATGGGCCCTGGTCCAAACTGTTAGAGCCACCAATAGAGGGTATTGCTGCGGGAGCCCAGCACAGAAAACCAGGGAGACCCAAGCAGTCATATGTGGACTCCTGAGTACTGTACAATAAAACAAATGGCCTACTACTGGTCATTGAGGAGTGTAACTGGATGGTTTGCATTGTAAATGGGGGTGTAAAACATGTTATAGGGCACAATTTGTTAGGTAGCGAGGGGCCCCATGCTTTCTGATGTCAGCCCTCCGAACTATATCAAGAACAATACACATTACCCATCCATGTACAGCATTGTTCAGTATTCCAATTACACTGCAAAATGCATATCTGTTTTGTCCAATAACCCAGTTATATTGCAAAATGCTGATCTGAATAATGCATAATCTCAATTAAAATGTAAAATTTAGACCCAACAGCTCAGATACAAAGCACAGTGTACACTAGTCTAGTTACAAGACAGTTCCTAATTCCTGTATTAATATATTCAAGCTGCCAGTAGCCGCTCTCATTGCAAGTAGGAAAGAAACGGTGTGTTAAGTGTAAAAACAAATGCACCAAACAAACATTTACTTGTAACCTCTCATACATTAATGGCAAATATGGTGACACAGGGAGAACTATGATTTCAGTGGATCTTAGGGCTCCAAGGCTGAAATTTCTTCCCTTTTTCATTTTATGTCTGGTATTAGTTTAGAAAGATCATCAGGCCTTCCAACCCAATTATAAAAGTACCTGTAAAATAATCTTTGATATTGACTGTACCTATAAAACCTGTAAGCTTTCTTTACAAGTCATAACATTATTTCTTTGTTTTAGTTTGTGTCAGAATGGAGATATCACTATTTCAAACACTAATGTATTTAGGGATTGCCTGATGCAAAATGTCCTGCAACATCACCAACCAACTGTAGTTAAGCACTTTGAAGGTAAGGGATTTTGGGGGTTATTCACTAAGGTGTGAATTTGACTGTCGAATTTGCAAACAGCGGATTCCCATAGTAAATCCGCTACAATTTTCCAATACTAAAGTCACGATTGCGACAATATTCTCATTATAAAGACGCGACTGCGACAGTAGCAGCCTATTGCGACTGTCTATCTGGCGAATTTGCCCCTATACACAACAATTCAGACTTTAGTAAATAACCCAGGTAAATAACTGTGTGGTCTTGCTAAGGCCACACAGCTCATTAAAACAAACTGTACCACAACGAACAAATGCTATAAAGTTAAATGGACCACCATATTGCAACCATAATGAATATTTTCACAAACAGTAAATTACAACAAAAGGCATAATTTGTTGTAGTTTCCCATTTTTATAAATATTCAATACTCTTGTAAGTGGTATTCTATTTAACCATTTGCATTGTTGTGACTTTAAATTCATGTGGCTGTACCGTGATCAAACACCAGATGGGCCTTATTCACAGCATACTACACAAGATATGTGGCTTCCTGATCTATTCACTATGTAGACAGCAATCTGAACATTTTAAAGGGACAGTGGCTGCTCTAGGTCTAACGCCTGCAATAGTCCAAAAGGCAGGGAAGAGGGGTGACAGAGGTAAATATATAAAAAATAGCAAAAGTGGAGCTGTTATCTGTGGAGGCGCAAGCCTATTAGCGCAGCAAACATGCTAGTTTATGGAACTACATTTGGCCAAAAGATGGCAAAGGGATCGCCTGTTCAAAAATAAAGATAGATGCAGGCACCGTTTGAAGGAACAGGCTGCATTTTTCCAGTAAAGCTATGGTAAACATAGAGAATGTGGAATTAATCTTTACTGTTTTTAATGAAAAAACAAACTTTGCTCATGGTGTATTTGATGCTGTATATGGACTAGATACGATAAGAGAAATACAGAAATTAATAAATATCAATTAAACTTAATTATCTACATTATAAAATGGTGCATATTATATATATATATATATATATATATATATACATATACATATATATATATATATATATATATATATATATATACACATACATACACACACATACACATACACACACACACACACTATTTAAAGGGAGACATTTGTAGAGAAACTAGAAATAAAGCTCAACACCGCCATTTTATCTACAATGCAATATGCATTACGCAGCATGATGTTTCTTTCATGGTAATGTATGCTTGTTTTATGTGTAAGGAATTGCCTCACATTATATAATAAAAGGAGGTTCAGATACAGAAATGTGTTTCTTACTTATCTCCTGTAATAGTAATTGTGAATCCATCATATTCTTTCCCTTCATCTTTGAGGCTGGGAACTTTTGTATTCACTGTGAAACCATCTCGTGTTTTGCTGTTAAACTGCTTACAAAAAGTAAGATATAAGTATTATCAATTTATGGGATGAACAGTTCATGGCTTTCTAAATCTGTTAAGATTAGATATATGTGATTACCCTGCACATCAGTCATCAATTACTTTGAAACCATGGACAAAATATACACGGAGAGGCATAACTAAATACTTCATAAAATAGGGGAATATGTGTTGTTACCATATGTAAGGTGTTAAGATCCAGAAATAAAGAGTTTCATTTTTGTATATTATTGGCTACGATAATTGCTGAGCAGTTTTTAAAAAAGCCATGCTTTACACTGGGACAACCACTATATATACACACACAAATTAGATTTGTGTACCACAGTCATAAAGGGGAAAAACAAATCTTACCTTCATAATAGGTAGCAGATCCTCTACTTTGTCGACCTTTTCCAGAGCTTCCTTAACTTCTAAAAGCCCTCTTGGATTATAGGTACTAAAAAAAGTAAATAAAATTCATTGATTCTTGAAGAATAATTTTATCAATTATTTTGTTCATTGAATTTCTTTCAAAAACTAGTTTATTTTCATCAATTTCATAGTAGTCTGAAGACTAACCATTGTTTACAAAGTCTTACTAACCTGGAAATATAAGAAATTAACCTGTAAGGGTGATGCCACACACAGACTACCTGTTCACACATTAATATGTTGCTTCTAGCTTTGATGTCACATGCAGACATTTAGAAGATTTAATTCCTTTGAGATCAGTATTAAATTTACCCAGTGCAATCCTTGCTGAAATTAAGGTCATGTTATTCAGCCGAGCTGAAAAAGTAGAATTGATTGTTTCCTGGGGGATAATCCACATGAGTTATTTTGTTTTGCACCATAGACAATAATGAACCTAAATAAAAACAGTAAAACTGAAAAATACCTAGTGTGACCCTGGCCTAATGGTTCACAGTCTGCACACTGAAAATTTTCCTTTACATTTGTTAAAATAAAAAGCACATGGCAGAAAAACGCTAACACATTCACAATGGCGAATTTTCCAATTCCTTTTTATTTTATTATTATTATTTTTTTTTTTACATAGGTAAAAAGTATCAATGCACGACTTTTATCCAGTTTAAGGCTAATTGGCGCATGAGACAATAGTTGCTGAAGCATTTTAAATTAATGCAATATCTGTAAGGGTCTGTTTTCCAAAAGGGTCAGCAGCAGAGGAATGCAGGGAAATCCAGCTACACTCAAGCGTTTACCCAAGACTTCCAGTTACAGGACAAAAAAACAAATCCAACATAAAGTGCAGTTAAAGCACTATGCTAGGCAGACAACAGCAACTGTAGTGGGGTCTGAGTTAATTAAATCTGTGTTTGGAGATACAGTCTGGGTTGGGACAAGCTCGGAGGACAGGGTGGGTTTAATATTTCAAGGCTAGAAACAAGCAGCAGTTTGTGAACAGCCAAAATTGGTAGTGAAATAAGGCTAGGCTTAGCATCTGACATCAGATCAGCTACCTTGTGTAATTGCACAGGTTCTAGATTTTGAACTGGCAGTACAAGGGGTCTGCCATGCAAACTGGCAAGGGTCTCCAGTGGGATTCACAAACTCCAAAAGATTACGCAACATACTGCATTTCACAACAGTTGTGTAAAAATGTGTACATTTTATTTTGTTATAAAGTAATTAAAGTTAATCATTTACCTGTGATATACAAGGATTCTGTCTTTTATAAAGCCAAGTATTGTGTCAAAATAGTCTAGATATCTCATGTTAACAACTTGGCCCCTGTAAAATAGTTAAAAAAACAATGCAAATGGGAAAGATATCAATATAAGGATATGTGCACACAAGCACTGAATATTAATAGACACAAAAAATGTGCCTGAGAAACTCATATAGCATTTATTTTTCAAGTATTTGTAATGATTGCAGCTAATACCAATACATTGAAATATGTCAACTTAAGCATAATGTGTAAGAAAAACCTCAAACACTGAGAAATGGTGCACAGTTCTAAACACTTAAATCATATTCATTTCTATATGCAGTTTGGTCTGTTACCTGGACTTTTCACATGCATTAAATAATTTAATGTGAATAGGCACTCTTAGGGTAGTGTTACACTAGGCAGCAAAAGCATAAAAAACAGGGCCATTTTAAGCAATGGCTACCACAACACAGCAACCTGTACACAAGCATTCAAAATTGTGACAATTTTGTTTTTTACGCTTGAGCAAAACGTCAGATAGAACCAATAGAACCTTTTCACATAAGCAAGATTTTATTTATATAAATAAATATAGTATTAAACTTACATAACGTATTCTAATTATGCAAGCACTTCCACTGAGTATAAACAAGCAAATGGGGTTTAATTATATTAACAGGGGAAATTAATCAGTTACCTGATCAGATTAATGTGGTTGTTAAATCCTCTGATAAGACTCTGAGCAGGCATTTGGTCTAACCAAAGCACAGGCTGATCTGGATCAGACATCCTATTAAAATAAACACAGGGTTGGTGCGTCTATAAAATACATTGAATAAAGCCAAAATATTTGGCAATCAAAAAAATTTCAGAATGTTGGCAGCAAATAGCAATAATTTTTTGTAATAAAGTTATGACAGAAACCAAAGCTTGTTTGGATGGTATTTAAGGGGTGGATCTTCAAGGAAGGCAGGTCACGACGGTGCATGTTCCACCGCAACTGCTGCTTCCCCTACAGGTACACCAATGACTACGCTCAGCATATCTCCTATGTCATATTAGAAGCGTAAAGCACTGTGTAATTTAGTGCACTTTACAATGAAATTTACATACATCTAATCATCCTTACCTCCTCCATTTAACTGCTATATCAAACATATCCCTCCACTGCATCAGTCTGGTTTTCCCATTGATTCGTACTTTGGAATTTGTCCAAGTTCTTTGTAAAGCCTGCATGACTTCCAGGGCAGCCAGACCCATTGCTGACAACACACAAGAATTATAATGATGATTATAATAAACATCACAAACTGCAGAGCTCTCTATATAACATCAGAGCCACAAAAGCTATTAAGTAGCTCAGAGCATAATTGTTGCCATAGATTCCTATGAAGAAAACCTCATTTTTAACTTAGAAGAATTGCCCTGTTGGAAACATACAGTGTTTCCCCAAAAATAAAAGTGTCTTATTTAAATATTTGCTTTAAAGACGCATTAGGTCTTATTTTTGGGACACAGTACTGGTACAGTATATTTCTCTTACATTACTGCAGTTAGGCCTTTCTTTCAGGGGAGGCCTTATATTTCTAATCTTGAAAAAAATTGCACTAGGTCTTATTTTAGGGGGATGTCTTATTTTCGGGTAAACAGCGTAGGTTATATGGCCCTGGTGTCAAAAAACACACAGAAGTATACTGCCAATTAACAGTGTGTCAGAAGGTTGAAGATCCTCTTTTAAGAGGCAAGTAAAGAATGACAGACTTGCCCCCATAGGTTCCTCTGCTCAACTCTAAAGCTTGTGGGTACAACACCTCTTCCAGCCACCACTGTGCCAATAACATCCTCTTTAACACTGTGATTTCCTCTATTTGGAGCACTGCAGTAATGCTTTCTGGACTCCACCTTACTTTGTCCCATTATAATTTTTGAAGGAAGTCTCAAGCTTAAAGCTTCCCCCCAGGTACCAGCTATCATGCAAGTGATTCATTTGATTGTTATTTGTCAAAGGTGTCTCAAGTATAGACATATCCCACTGGATACATTTATATTAAAGACTGAACATGTAACAACATGTTTAACAATTTCAATTCAATAACTGCTGGTTCCTACTAATGTATAAACCTGCACACAATATGTTATTCAGTCACTTTACATTTCCCACAACAACATGGTTTCAGAACCACATTTAGTTAATGAAAAGTGAACATTTCTACTAGAAATGCACCATGCTATGGGCCACAACCAGTAAGATGCTGCTTGACCTGACAAAGCCAATGTTTTTCATAAACCAGAAAGCATAATGTAACTGGAGCTAAAGTTAACAACATGCCTCTATGTATTCTTTTGTTTGGAAGGAAGCCATAAGTCTCGTATTGCATTAAAGATCCAAGGCGATCTGCTACACAAACAAGCTCTTGTATTTCCAGCTTGTAACTTTCAAAATTTTGTGGTAGAACATCCCTAAAGTAAAAAAAGAAACAAAATAAGAAGTGCATCGTATTGATAGCAATTGACTAAAACACACTGACACCTCTATTTAAAAGAGAGAGTTGTGACAGTGGATTAATTTGCTGGGAAACTTCTTTATTCTTCTATGATAATCAGAACTTTGAGGATCCACAAATAATTATTTGCGCTTTATTTCCTTATTTATTTAGTAATCTTTCTTTAATGAATTAAAACAGTATATTTTACACATATGTTTTCCCCAGAGGGATTGATTTATTTAGGACGTCCTTTTCCCCACTTGTACATCTAGTTAACCATAACTGCATGGGCGAAATTTATTAAACTCGGAAAAGCCCATTTTGGCTTTTCCGATTTTAATCCTGTGAAAACCCATAAGTTTCTCGCAGTAATATCGCAAGATTTGTTTCGATTGATACTTGCCGAGAGAAACTTTTTCGATTGAATTTTTCCATGGAAAGGTAGTCATACTACAATAATGTAAAGAATAGCTACCTTTCCATGGAAATATTCGATTGTAAAAGTTTCTCTCGGTAAGTATCGATCGAAATCTTGCAATACTTACTGCAATAAACTTACGAGTTCTCGCGGGATTAAACACGGAAAAGCAAAAACGAGCTTTTCAGAGTTTAATAAGTTTCACCCCATGGGTTATGTTAGACAACTCGGGTGAATAATATGAATAATACCACTGCACACAAGATGCAAGTAACCATTGGCACTAATAAAACATAAATGATATTAGTAATAATAATTACAAAATAAAACCATCTGCAGATGGTATTTCATTACTGCTATCTTCATAACTAGAGTACTTACTTTATATGTGGCTGCAGGCCTGGTTGTTCTTCATAGTCTTCTATTAAAAAAGGTAGATTTTTTGCCCAGTGATCCTTGAAATTTCCAGGGAGGTCTGAATCAATGTTATACTCTGTAACTGGGGTGTCAAGATGTGCATGCAAATACCGAGAGTACTCTGTAAACAAATGTATGCAGATTTAAACAAATTATCCTTGTGTTTTATTAATACATCACTAGTATGTCTATATAATTGTTGGCCACTCTGCTTGTAAGGTAAGAATGCTAAGAAGACACTAAAGGGTATGAAAAGGATGGGTAAAACATTATTTCTATTTGACATGTATACATATAGAAAGCCAACTTAAACATTAAAATGTAAAAATGATTTTGGGACCAATAGTACTTGCCTCTTCTTTAAAGAGCCCTGCACGCCAGCCAATCTGTGTACAGACTCTTCCTGCTCAGTGCCGATAAGCCCCACCCCCCCGAGTGACATCACCCACTATACAGATAGCCGTTTTTGTTCTCCTCATCTATAAAATCTGTTTATAACCCTGAGCATGCGCAGATAAGACCTGTCTGACTGCCTGTGCAGACAGCTATGGAGAAAGAAGCATGGCTTTAACCCGACACTTCCCATACACGGAACTTGATTACAGAGACAAAGCAGGCACAGGGGGATATAAAGCTCTGCTGAGTTAAGAAGGGAGTCAGGAGTTTCTTAATTGATTTATTGCTTGACTATAGGTAAATATGGCTTTCTTTATAGACAGGGTTTACTTAACCTTTAAGCTACTGAACTATTTATAGATGTCTGAGTGTCTGTGTGTATGCATGAACAAATCTCAAAGGAAATGCCAGATAGGATCAGCATACACTCACATCTCCAGAAAGAAACAAGTGGAAGTGATACCATGAACAGTAACAAACAGAAACCATGAATGCAAATAGAAATAGATGCAAACACAGTGTTGGCTGTAATGTGCAACCTAGACCCCATGTGTCCTGCCAGATATGAAAAAATAAAAAAATAAGTAAAATTGAAAAAGGAGAAGTAAGGTTGCTGTAGCAGAGTGTAGCAAACCTACAATTTATTCAGGTGCATTCAGGGTTTGTCGCCCGAAACATGTAATGCACCTGAATAAATTGTAGCTTTGCTTCAGCAACCTTACTCTGCTTTTTTCAAGAAACCATGAATGCACTATCCCATAGCAAACAATAAGGCATCTAATTTTTATAGTTTATTTTACACAGTGAAACATTTTACAGGAGAGCAAATTACATGGAAAGAATGTACTGTATTTGCTGGCGTATAAGACTACTTTTTAACCCCTGAAAATCATCTGAAAAGTTTGGGGTCATCTTATACGCCAGGTATCACTTTTTTCTCTCCTTACCTAGCTCCTTCATTGCCCAGCTGTCTGTGCTGAGCGCTACAGCATTCCTCCCCCAGCATTGATGTAACTTCCTGTGGGCGACAGTAAGTTTAATCATTGCTGGGGTGAGGAAACGCTATAGTACTCAGCATAGACAGCCGGGCAATGGAGGAGCTAGGTAGGGAGAGAGAAAAGGAGGGGGCGAGCACTAAGATAGCGCCCCCCTTCTTCAGAGGATAGGGCTTGTAGGGGCAGCACAGTGTAATGGTGTTCTGATAATCTTGGAGTCAGGGAGGGCTGGGCAGGCAGGGAGAGCTGACCAATCCAAGCAGGATTTGCGTTGGAAGAGGGGTAGTCTTATACGACGAGTATATCCCAAACTCTATATTTTAATTGGAAAAGTTATGGGTCGTCTTATATGCCCAGTCGTCTTATACACCGGCAAATACGGTATATTATACATTTAAAGGGGAACGACCACAGCATTATTATGTTTCAATAATTGTCTTCTCCAACTAATAAGGCATTACAAGCAATCACAGTCATGTAGATGTTGTTTGAGGGTAGAATGCTAGATGCAGCTATAAATCAAACTACAAAAATTAAAACAAGCACCACCAATCACAACTAGCAATAACAGTATGAACAATGGATGGAAACATGCTTGCAACCAGTTTCTTTATTCTAAATGAGAACCCTAATATGCCAAGCAATACTGTGCTATTTTAGACCAAATCAGTATATGCAGGAGCCCAAGATGAAAGCCCTTTTGAAGTTTTTGTTGTTTGGTAACAATGATAGTTTCACCACCAGTTACTCCATATAAAATCTACTCTTGTATACTGTGCATGCTTCTTGCCTACGCTATTTAAGGTTTTAACGTTTCCCTTTAAATTCAAATGTACTATTAAATCTACTTGTGAATTATTAAACTTAGATCTGAAATGGTTAATATTAGCAGAAAATTATGCTTTTCTCATACAACATAACTGTTTTATGACCAGCTATTTGGAATATGACTGCACTGAACAGATCTCTCATTTCCAGTACCCACCTTGTAAATATAAAGGTTTTGCTAAAAGGAGGAGTATGATGGAAATCACCCTGGAGCATGAGGCTGCCCTATACGTATATACTTGATCATTTGGGCATTTATAAGTCTCACTGTTCAAGGTAATGGATGTAATTCTGGCTGTTTCTTTATGTGTCTTCCCCACTTTTATAAAAAAAAAACTCTTTACCCTGCACCATCATCACAAAAGAGACAAAAAAAAAAAAAGACTTCAAGAAAATCATAAGGACTGAAGAGTGGAATAATGAGACAAGCAAATTATGATTATTGGGCCTGTCACTTGCATTAAAGACACACCTTGGACACACTACATCGCACAGAAAAAACTAAAACATGGAAATAGGCTGTGTTTTTTCTGATAATTTCTCTATGACAGGGGTTGGCAATCTATGGCTCTTGAGCCAGATATAGCTCTTTTGATGTCCGTATCTGGCTCTTTCATTGTAGCAAGCGGTGCAAGTACCGCTCATTACAGTGTGCCGACATGCGCTGTAGAGAGAAAGCTCTCTCAGCGCTTCCAGGTTGCTAGCCAATCCGGAGCCACTGATGTCACCACAAGTCCAGATTGCTAGCCAATCAGGAACCACTCACATCACCACACCTATATGGCACCCTCAGCCCAAAAGGTTGCCGACCCCTGCTCTATGAGATCAAGGGGTGGCAGTCACGCCAAGGTCCAGGAACCTGTGTGGGTCCGAACAGTTACAAATACTCTCATCTTACACCAAAGACTGCAATATTACATGGCCACCAATTATGTTAATAATTGCAGACATGTTTGTTTAGGCAGGAAGGCATGGGGACTCAAATTTAGCATCAGGGCTCACTAGCTTCTTGTTATAGAACTTAGTACCATGCATACGCTATTCAGTTGACAGATCTGGAATTGCTGAAGTTACTGAATAAAACAATAAATCTACACTATATGGTATTTAAGTCGCTTGCCCATATTATTCTCATTCAAATGACCATGTTATTTCCAAGTATATCAGCACAGATTTTCTTATAGTTAATTCCTGGAAAAACAAAATATAATGTAAAGCAGTAACAGTGTGCACAAGGAGTTCAGATGCGGTATTGACACTGTCACAATTGAAATCAATTTGATGAGTTTCAGTCTCTGTTTGGACTCTGTGTTGACAGCTATATCAAGATGCCTTCCATCTGACATTACCCTTAGCAGTCAGTGTTTTTTCAACACAAAGTCTTCATTGATTTTCAGTACCAACATTTTATTGATAGTTTGGTTAGAAATCAAGCACTATTGAAATAAAGACTTTTCTGCATTGTCGATTACTCAGACAGGTAGAGATACTCAAAGGAAAATAACTGAACTCTGTCGCTTTACTAAAATCTTCTAAATAATTTAATATGGAGACCCCTAATGATATGTTTGGAATGCACAGAAACCATGTCTGTGTGCAAAAAGTTCTGGTCCTTGAACATTCGTTCATTTAGATCCCTTACTCAGCCTATATAGTAGAAAGTATGGTAGTCACTGCCAGCAGGCAGATACTTACCTCTTAAGTATTTTACTTTTAAATATTCTTGGCTCGCTTTCTGGCCAGGTAGAGGGTCATTTAACATCACTTTAGTCTGAGCTTTAATTCCTTCATAAAAGTGCCCCATGGAGACATGGCTAAGCCCTTTCATATACTGACAAACTTCATTGTAAGGTTCCAACTGAAGGCATCTCTAAATGAGAAGAAAGTATGTCAAGAACTGAGTGCAATTTAATAAGGTAGAAAAAAAAAAGAATGTAGGGAAATCCAGTTTTACCCTACCAGCTCTAAAGCTAGTCTTGACAATATGTGCTGCCCTGCACTGCCCAGACAAGCCAAGAGCAACTGGCAAAATAGCATTTACTGTATCTCAGCAATGTGACTGGCATGTAAAATATAAAGTACTCCAAAATTATCCATATGTTCCTCTCTTATCACTGAACTGTTTCAGACATAATTGACATCAACTGCGCTCCTCCCAAAGGAACCAGCTTTGCATGCCACACACCAGTATTGCCCTTTCTCACCTTAAACCCTTTTCTCTGCTTTGCTCGCTTCGTCTGCATGCACCCACAATACGCATGTTAAAAGACAAACTATGGAACATGCTAGTAGAGGTCAGATATGACCCAATGAATGACCGCGAGCAAAGAATTAAAAAACTTAACTCTCTGGACCCCATATATAACAACCCTGAAAAAGCCACAACAAACTTACATTCTTTCACCCTTCAAGCACACAACTTACCTACTTGAAGAAATATTATTGGGACTTTGGGACTTGAACTAACTAAACATGAAGAAATTACCCCAGTCATAAACAAAACCAACAGAGCGAGAAGAAAGACCTCACACACACACACACACATCAAAGAAAAAAAAAAGATGAGTATGGATGGATTCAGGGGCCCCAGTGGAGCACTCCCCACGAAACGGAAACATCAAAGAGAAGACAAGGTGATTTTAATTTACCCAGTTACACCTACCCAACCCACCTATCCCTTCCCTAACCCTACACCCAGAGCCAACTGGTTTGGCTCACCCCGTTCATCCCCCCCTGGTTAAATAGGAAAATAAAGAAGAGACACTCTTAGACAACCCAAATATCAAAAAAGAAAAAATCCAGGAGACAAAAAAATCATTTTGCTAACATATTTAATAACTCAATTGAACCAACAATTCATAAGAAATATGCATATACTGTTTATGTGTTGTTGTTAAAGTGATTAATAAAACTTTCAAATGGTTGTGAAATATTATCAGAATAAAAATGTATTGACTTTTCTTCTTTAAAAAAAAAAAAAAAAAAAACAACAACAAAAACAAACCCTTTTCTCTTTCTGCCCCAGACATCTTGAATTCTATACCCGTTTTTCTTCCCCGGGAAGATTCCCTCTGCCCCCACATCTGGAATTCTATACCCCTTTATCTTCGCCAGAAACATTCCCTCTGCACTTTTAAAACCACACTGAAGTCCTATCTTTTGGAGCACTAGCACTGATTTTTATGTATAAATTATATTTTATCCTTACTTAGTTATTTATGCTAAGCATGGACAAGAAAAGGAGGGCTTTTTCAGTTTTCTGTAGGTGGAAGTATGTTACTTAACAGTGTGCTGTCATCTGATTTCCCTACTTGCTCTGCTAGTGTGTCATCATCTCCCCATTCCACTACTGGCATGCAAGCACCTCCCTATTCTCCTATTGGCTCTGCTATTATGATAACAACTACAAATGTCAGTTTAGAAAATCTGTGTGGATTTTAAGAGAGCACAGACAAGAAAAGGAGAACTTTTTCAATTTTCTGTAGGTGAAAGTATGTTACTTATTAGTTTGCTGTTATCTCCCGAATTCTCTGCTGGCTCTTCTTGTGCATCACCATCTCTCCATTTCCCTAATGGCGCTGCTAGTGTCTCCCCCATTCCCCTACAGGCTCCGCTAGTATTACAAAATATCCCTATTCTACTGCAGGCTCTGCTAGTGCACAGCCATCTCAGTTTCCTCACCAGCTCAGTTGGCAAGCAAATATCTCCCAATTCCCCCTGCTGCCATGTCATCATCTCCCCATTGCCCCTACCAGTTTTCTTTGATTTGCAAAGGCGAATGCAGTGCTTAATGCCTATTATAAAATACAACATTCCCTTAGTTTAACTGGAAATTTGAGGGGGAAATAGCATGAAATGTAAGCAAAAATGTAATAAAACATAATTACAAAATGTCAGCTTTGAGATAAATAATAATATAAAAAATAACATTTTAAAGTTACCCTTTAAAACAGGTAACAGAGGAAACTTACCTTAAAATTTGTTAGTGCCTCATGGAGACTCCCATGATGGTAAAGCATCATTCCCCTTAACTGAAGAGTCTTTACATGGTTCTGATTCAACATTAACGCCTTCTGAAAATTCTCCATTGCTGCATCAAAGTCTCCAAGTTCCCTGGAATAAAGCACATTATGCAAAATTATAAATGAACACATCTGTACAAACAAACATCAGAAAAGTATTATGTAAAACAGCACATTGTATATCAGCATTTGTTATTTCCTTTAACTGGAACAGTTACCAATAGAGCAGATTTGGCCCACATTTTCAGTTACTTTTCACAAAGTTGGAAACATTAAACACAACATTTAAAAGAACAGTTCAGCCCGATGAATAAAAAGTAATGTGTGTTGTAAATGCATAATACATTTTTTTCTAATATACTTAGTCAGACTTTTATGTGAGGAAAGGAATTAATTGTTCCATCTGTGTAGCAGTACACAGCTCCTTCTGTGTTTACTTCCTTACACAACGGCGTCTCAGGAAGGTCAAAATTAATAGTTAATGAATTACCATGGGCAGTTACAATACGTACAGCTAATGGTGTACGCTGTCAGTAGCAAGCACCAATATAGAGCATGAGAGAGAGACCAAATCCATATAAAAATAAAGTCAATATTTCAGCCCTTTCTTTAACAATTGCTTTTGCTGGGTTAACTACACCTTTCAGAATAAAAAAAAAAAAGTGAACGACAGCGTAAAGGTTCTGATTGGTTATTTAGTATTATCCAGCCTGTCAGTCAATTCCTTAACTCAACATTCCAAACTGAACTGCTGAAGAGGAAGTAGTTGAGAGAGGGAAGCAGCTTCAGTCCCAAACTGGTGCTAAATTGTGAAGGGTGGAAATAAATAAATAATTTATATAACAGAAAGCA
>WMED01007214.1:0-17814 GCA_019650415.1 Pipa parva
GTGGAACTTGCACTATTGGTGACTGACTAAATACTTTTTTCCCCACTGTATATATTTATAAGTGTTTGTGTGTGTTTAAAGTTGTGTGTAAATGATTGCAAAGCAGAGTATTATATCCAATCCAGAACAAAGTCCATCTGTCAGTAGCAGAGGAGAAAAAACTTCTCCATTTACAAAACAAAAAAAAAAAAAAATTAGAATTTATATTTATTTAATAAATAATTATTAACTATATTCTCAGAGAACTCGAAGTGAAATATTGGTTTCATGTTATCTGGCTATTGATCCAGTGCATTATACCACGTTTACAGTAAAATTCCTTCTCCATTTCTAGAATCGGGTGTCATCCCTTCAGTCACTGTTTGTCTATCACCATTCTTATCTCTCTGATAGTAGCAAATGAAATAAAGAACTGTAGTCAACGATCTGTAAAGTGTATAAAGCTGGGTGCATTCCTATGTGCTTAACTCGAAAAAAGTTGAGATCCTTAGTTTTTTCATATACACTATTACTGAAACTGTGACCTCACAGTATTTCCAACTCATTCTAATGAACAGAACAAGAGAACCATCCCAATACAGCTCGTAACCAAGTGTAGCTGTTTCTGATTCTCGTTCAAACATCAGTTATAGCATTTATGCTAGTAATGTAAATGCATGCATAAAAAAACATAAGAGAATATTAAAATATTATTTGTTTTTTGAAAACGGAAATATATTTAAATGCTTTTTTTCTTACACATGTCTTGGTAAATACATCATACCAGCAGTGCTCTATCATCCTGAAGGGTGAGATTAGATAGCTCATCTACCTTCCAAATGCAGCAGTTATATATTAGGGAACATTTACTAAAGTCAAGCAGAATTTTTGAGAAAATTAGGAGAAAGAATAAACAATATCTCTGTTTTCTCCTATTTACTAAGCTCTTCAAAAATAATTTTATCACCCAGAACAATTCTCCACCCTCAGGCTGGTGTAAACCCTTTATTCCCTGTGGAGATGTTCCTGCCATTGAGCCTAATTCCAAAATATTTCCAAATCAAAAAGAGTCATCAATATCGATGTGTAATGGAAGGAACCCTCATAGAAAAGCATTGCAAAGTGTGCCCCTGTTAAATATTTATTGATAACGATTTATTTCAATGGGGAAACATTTTTATCCATCCTTTGTAAATCTGGGAAATCAAAAATTACAGGGAAACAAAAATTGATGGCAAAATGGAGTGGAATCAATCGATATGGTCGAATTGGTCTTAGTAAATATGCCATCCATGATGTGATATATTAATTGATTGATTAAAGGGTGAATTGACCTCACTAAAATTTGAGTTGCATCTCCAAAACAGTCACAAATTCACTTCTCATTACTCGAACACTCGAGTCTCCTCGCCGAGACTGAAATTCCTTTAATTCGCTCACTGATGTCCGCGTGCAGGACATCAGCGGGCGCATAACACCATGTGCGAAGTGAGCCGAAGGCTTCACAGCTCACTACGCACAATGGTGAATTAGCCCCTAAGTACATTATAGTCTGGCCAAACAAGCAGACAGTGGCAGTCGCTGTTGGATACGATGTGTGTTATAGTCTGTTGGATAGAAGTAGAATCCTGAGGCCTGCCATCAGCCCCTCAATTTGATAATAGATGCAAATTCAAAACTTTATGTGACTATTTGGCATTAAGTCAATAAGACCCTAAGTAATATTGAGAAAAAATGAAAACAATAGAGATGCTTAGAATTTTTTATGCAATTACAATGGTTTTCAATATGTTCTTGAAGATACTATGTGATATATGATATATGTGATATGACTGTCCCATGGATAATACTGACACTACAGGGTGGGAGTAGCAAATAGTCTTCAATGTAAACATTTGATTCTAGTGTATATAAATATGACATGCATAGGGCAGTGTAGTGACTTAGTGGTTAGCACTGCTACCTTGCACCACTGGGCTCTGGGTTGAATACCACCCAGGACTTCATCTGCATGGAGTTTGTATGTTCTCCCTGCACCTACATGGGCTTCCTCTGGGCACTCCTGTTTCCTACCACATTCCCACATTCCCAAAACATACATCTGTGTCTATGTGTGTGACTGAATAGGGAAACTAGATTGTAAGCTCTAAGGGGCAGGGACTGAAGTGAATGATGAATGTCTGTAAAGCACCAATATATTATGCGTAATATATCAGCACTATATACAGTAAATAAACATACATTATGTAGGACATCAGTGATTCTTGCTTTAAATTAACAGATAATAAAGATTTTATTTGCAGAAACAGGGAAAAATGCAGTGATATAATGCAATTGATGTCAGGTATATTAATAATTTTAAGTTTCAGAGTTCATAATAGTTACACACATCGAAGAGTTTAAGAATAACTATTTGATTGTGATTGGTTTGTACTTTAGATTTACACAGCAGTTACACTTCAGGTATTACAGATAGCAGGAAATGTAACTTATAGTTGCAGTTACTCTATAATACGAGTCCAGTGGAATATATTCACTGACCCTGGAGACTTAACTCTATTTCAATCACTCTCCTGGACAGACAATGCAGAGGCCACACTACCTCTTGCTCCTATTCCCTAACACTGAATCCCTTAGCAAGGTGTTTGTATTCAACAAAACACCTGGGTAACTAACCCACTGCCAATCCTAGTTTGGGTAAAGGCTTCCCAGCTAGCTGGTGATGTCTTTCACTTCTCAAGTGACTCTTACAATGGCTTCTATCTAACAGGTAACACCTGCCACCAGGCGGTGGAGGCCCAAGACTGAACACTTTCCCTCCAAAGGAAGTTCCTTTTATCCCCTCTGGAGGTCCTAGATGAAATTGTACATCATATTTTAGCTGACTGAAAAATTACCAATACATTGAGTAATAGATGTTTAAAGAAAGAAAACATTATAGTATCTAATCGCATCACATGA
Organism: Pipa parva; assembly: GCA_019650415.1. Lineage (NCBI taxonomy): Eukaryota > Metazoa > Chordata > Amphibia > Anura > Pipidae > Pipa > Pipa parva. The sequence continues at coordinate 2,941 of WMED01007214.1, forward strand.
CACTGCCTGCTGGTGGGCGGGACCTCATGCTAGGCCACTATGCCCCAGTCCGATGCTGAAAAGAACATATGTGCTACACACCAAATTTCCCGCTGGGTTACATATAAGTTTTGCAACTTACAGTTTTGCAAGGCATAGTCCTCTATATACATTTTAAAAAAATATTTACCAAATCATATATTGAGATAAAATACACCCATTGGTTAGGGCAGTGGATCAGTACTATTTTTTTCTTTCTTTCTTTATACTTAATTGCTAGAAATAGTAATGTTGTAAAGAACAGTATCCCTACTTATATGCTATGCTTATATCAGATATGCTATTATGATGATACTTTTTACTTAATAAAGAAGAAAACTGTGAGTCCATAATACAGTAAATATCAAAAAGGCCACATGTTTGTTTTTTTTTAATAGAAGACTCCGGTTAAATGGCCGCAATGGAAACATTTAAAATGTGTTGTTCATGTGTGTATACTCACAGAAAATGCAAAAATAACTGCTCACACATTACAAGAAATATAAGAAGGACATGTCTTTTCTTGAAGGTTCCTCTCCTGAGAAATTCTAGAGAGTCTCAAAAATAAAGCGCCACCAGTGTTTAAGAATGACTGTTTACGTGTTTCAGGAGAAAGGTCTCTAGGGACCTGCTGGGCATTTGGGATTCTGATGTTTCCATGGCAGGACATTTTATAACTAATTACTCTATTAAAATAGTGTGTCAAGTCCTTGAAGCCTGTGCAAAACGTACCATGTATTTTACCTACTATAATTTAGTGAGCTATTTCAAGAAAAATTCTAATTAAAAAAAAAAGGAATATTCGTTTATGTTTGTATATGGTGTTAGAGAATAGAAATAGTTCAAGATAATTATTTCTTGTTTTTACATTACCGTGCAGAAATTGTGATTCTAGAATACGAATGGTAAACTGTTTGTTGCAATACAAAATGATTTCTATTGATAATTCTGTTTTGCATCCTATTGTAATCTTTATGCCAGTAATTCCCTTGGCCCTGCAGGATTAGTTTGATCACATCTGGATTTTGTGTCCTTTCTGTTCAGTCAGCTGCAGGTGTTCTAAACATTCTAATCAGCACAACCGGTGATAAACTGTAAAACTGAAGTTTTTACAGTAATTCTTTTTAAAAGGGACATAAAACCATGAAACGACATGCCTTCTGTTTGATTAAATGAAAGCAGCATTACATCCCTCCTGGGGTAGGGCAAGGACACAAGTACCCGACCATCACATGATGAAGTGACAGGATGGTGGCCACTGCCCTATTGGGAATGCTCTACTGATGCAGTTATCCATAGTTTATCATATGATTTCTTGAAGGGATAGTATCCTTCTCAAATCTTGTATTTTTAAATGATCACATTTAATTTCTGGCACATCTTTAAACATTAATGTAATATTTTTCTAATCAAGGTTTAAATTAAAATGTTACAACTTATTGCAGGTCTCTTGTTCAAGCACTGTATTGATTAGCTTACCAGGCTAATATGTATTGTACATGGGCATCCAGAGGGGAGAAAGGGGAGGGAGATGGCTACAGTCCATGGCCTCTTCACTCCAGAAGGGTGAGTCCCTAGCCTCCTAATGCACCCCTCTATCCTGCCCTATCTGTCTAATGGATGGCCACTACCATCTCCAATATGGCAGCATCTACTATCTCACTGTGTCATCATGTAATGCGCCAATGATATAATAACATTAAGGCACTACCCCCCTTTAAAACTTTTTTCTGCAGACGCTCATGAGTTTGTATATAGTTTAATATCCTGTGGCAGGTTATGGAGTTGCATATTTCTGGTAGGAAGATAACCAATATCCAAATCTTAATAGGCCAAAAGTTATTAAATTCGAAAGTCCCAGAGCGGGTCTTTCCGAATTTACCAAGAAAAATCTCGCATTGTTCTTTACATTAGTAGCATGGCTACCTTTCCATCGAAAATTTAGAAAAATTAGGATTAAAAAACTCTTATCGCAAAAGAAATCTCACGAGAACAATGCAATATTTCTCTCTGTAAACTCAGAAAGACCCAGAGTGCTCTTTTCGAGTTTAATTACTTTCACCCTTAAAGTAAAACTGGATTGCTGTGTTGGTAAAGAATCATTCAAAACATCTCCGAAGCAAACAAAAATGTCATACTTTTTTCACTATTAAAATAAATCATTTATTTTTTCCCAGTGCTATTCTACTGGAATTACACCGTTTTAAGACATGGAAAACTAATTAATTAAACACTTGCTTTTCATTTTTTTAATAAACGGAACATATTCATTTCCTTAGAGTTAACCCATTTTATATACATGGTAAGTGTGTTATTTAATAGGCTGATTTATTATTATTATACCATTTTAATGAAATTTATGTTTTTCTGTTTATCAGAACCGACCAGCGCAATTGTGTTCTATTGCAAGAAATGCCTTTTGGATTTAAAGGACCAGTGACATGAAAATGACAAAAGTTCACATCTTTTATTAACACGTCAGTCTTACCCACTACTTGGAAGAATATCTTATTTAAAGTCAAAGTCCTCAGTTTTATGAATTGTTGATTCCTACTTTATTTATAAAGACATCTGGAACATTTTGATATTTTGTAGTGCTCCTCTCCCTTTAAGGTTTGATGTACGGCATTCTCTTCTAGCGCTTTGCATCTCCTACACAATTTATACCTGCATTTTTTCCAGTGCAGGGGTCAACAATGTGTGTCCTTTTCCATTAAACCACTTTATCTAAATGACCAGTCCCTGTACACACATGAGTGTTGTGATTCAGCCATTCTAATGTTACTGTGAATCATTCAAATGCTCATTTAGCATCGCAATTAATGCACACTACAATGAATGCTCTGTTTGACGCCACTTATACCCAGTAAGACTTTGTAGTCTTCACTGCAGGAATTTTCGGATTATGATTACTTGCTAGCTTTCCTATGGCTTATTTTCTGTTGTATACACTTTTTAAGATTTAAGAATGTTTCCCTAGCAGTGTTATAAAACATGCATACATAAATATTTTGCTTTAAATTTTTTTTTTTTTAATTTTTTTTGTAAAAGAGTAGTATAAGTATTGTATGATAATTTGCAGTTGATCTTCATTTTTAAATTGTTGTGCTTTTTAAAGGATTTTGTTTGTTCCAACTCTCTTCACTTTATCAGTGAAGCTATTATCTGGTTGCTAAGGTCTGTTCACCTAGCAACTAAGCAAGGGATATATTGACAGACTGTATGATATAGTACAGGACATTGGCATACAAGCATACCTTATGTAACATATCCAAAATACTTTCATGGTCTTACTGTATCCTTCTCAGACCAATATTAAGATACCATTTTATCTCCCCACTTTCAATTTTTACTACTGCCAGCATTTCTCATTATTGCTTTTTTAAATTCAGAAAATGTTAATAAGAATGAAAAAAGAACATAGTGTCAAAAATACAGCTCAGTATCATAGTTAATCTATTTTTATGTCGCCTTGTCCCTGGGTCATGATGACACTTGGGTGCAGTCGCCATTGTCACTTTTGAATTGAGCCCTGCCATCAACACCCAATTCACCAGTCTAAAATGGCAAAGTCAAATGGGGGAATTCAGAATCTTTCACCTAGTCGCATTTGCACCGTCACGTCACTCTGCTGCTTAGTCAATAGTAGAAGTACCTGTACAGGCACACGCAAAATGATACAAAGAGCTCCGTAAATATGCGACTATCGTAGTTGCCTGAATTGGTCTTGTATTCGCCACTTAACAGACTTTGCTCAATAACATTAACATTAGGAAATGGGGAATAGAAGTGAATTCACAGCTCTATGTGACTTTAGTCAGTGAGGCTCCAAGACTCCAGGTTTGCTAAGATAATACTGGGTCTCTGGGAACATCTTCAAGTTGTCTGTTTTGTGTTTGGTTCCAACCCATCCCTGTCCAAACCCTGCCCCCAGAACAACATGATCCACCGGCATTTTCACCCTTGAGGTGAGCAAATAATTGTCACTCTTTTGATTATTAATTCAATAAAGGATTTTTAGCCATGTATTGTAAGCAGTAGAGTTTTGCTCCATGTTAGCCATAGACCTAAGCAGAGACCAGTAGAGTAGATTCCTTATGGTGAAGAAGAAACCTAAGTACTTCCTCTACCGTACTACCCACAACAGTACAGCATCCCCCACCCCCATTGTGTATTATACAGTGCAGCAGTTTCCCCACCTGTTTTGTTTTGTACTCCATACAATAAAGCAGATCTTTTCCTATAGTTCTCCATAAATTTACCCAGTCCCCCCTATAAATTGCCCTATACAGAGCAGCACACCCTATTCTGCCCATTCCCTTAATAAAATAGATGACCGCAACAAAACTTTTAAAGCTGCCATGGAGTGCTGCTGTAGTGTAAGAGAAGCCAAGAACAGTTTCTTTTTTTTCCTTAAGTCTGGCAGCAGTGCCTTTGTCCTCTTGCATATGGCAGCGTCCAAGCATAAGCGGATCTTCAGGGAGGCAGGCCCCTTTCCTGGGCTGGTGCACGATCGCCACCGGGGCCCCCTCTCCCAGTGGCACAGGATAGAGGATACAGCAGTGGCAGATGGGCCCTTTGGAGCATCAGTATTGGTCGCCACCACAATTTCTGGGACCCTTGCATGTATGCCAATGCGCCAAGGCAGCTGCCTATGCTACCTACCCTTGGCCTTGATTTATTTATACATTAATAACTGGTTTAAGCAGAGAGGTGCATCATGGAAATCTATCGTTTTCCAATATATTTCTGGCTAAGCACTGATACCACACAAGTAGCCACAACAAACTTATTACAACAAAAGAATTCACTCTAGGGGCGAAATTTATCAAATGCGGAATTTTTTCCGCATGATTGGAATTCGGATCGCACGATCGGAATTTCGATCGATTTCCGATCGCACGATCAGAATTTCGATTGATTTCCGATCGTGCGATCGCAATCGATCGGAATTCCGATAGCACGATCAGAATTTCAATTGATTTCCGATCGTGCGACCGGAATTTAACTTCGGGCGATCGTTTCGACCTTAATAAATTTCGCTCCCTTGCTCATATTAGAATGCTCTAAATTTTTTTAGAATCTTGCTTTTGTGTTCTTTTCCAGTGTAACTGCTGAAAGTGAGTGAGTATGAAAACAAGCCATAATGGAAAATTTGAAGCATTTTAAAACACTCTGATATTTACAGTACAACCCTAACATGTTTTATTTACATTTGTTTTTATCAAAATTGAATTTCATCTGTCAGTGCTGATTCCAGATAGTAAGTTTTATGTGCTAAAACCACCATAGTCACAGCAAAGATCAATACATTCCATTTGCAGTACAAGGTTCATAGTCTTGTAACTCTAGGAACTCTAACGGCTTCCCTAACAAAAACTATGTTAGACAAGTCAAGCAATATTTCAAAACATATCACAAAATGTAAGTAACTCATATGAGGAAGAGCACTGTCAGAAATAGCCTCCCACCCCATAGTGTTTGTCATAATGTCTTGAGGGCATAGGATGAGTTCAATTTATGGGAGCCTTGTTCCCTTGGGCATGATGTAATTTTCCACACTGTTTATATAAAGTCCTGCAGCAGGGGAATGCAGGAACACATGGGAACAGTATCTGGCTAAAGTGTTACCTATAGGCCAGTGCAAAGAGGGTCTTCCAATTGATTCAAAAATGAGTGAAAGTGCAGTTTTCTCAGTATACAATATAGTATGGTGCTAGACCTAGGTGTGTGGCAAAAACCTAGAGCAAAGGTGGCAAAGACGCACATATCCACAGTGAGGGATCTGCATGCCCTCTCTGGTACTCGTGTAATAGGTTCGCCATCTCTGACCTAGAGATTCCAAACTAAGCAATAGTAGGACTATGCACATATAAAGCTCAGGAACATCCCTTTATTGATCTGCCATGGTGCTGGTATACAGGATGCAGTGTTTCTTGAGGACACACTGCATTTCATCAGGATATATTCCTGAACCTTAAGTGTGTGCAGTCCTATTAACGTTTGCCTTCCAACGTCTTAGTCTTTATTGTTAGATTCTTGAATAGGTCTAGAAAAGCAGCAAGGTGTACATAATAGCTTATAAAGGAAGATCATCAGTTATTAACTGCACTTTTCACACGAGTATGAAAAAAGATTTAAAGAAAGGTCTGGAAACATCTATACAGTTATAAATTCATTTTCCCATGAGTATATAGAATAAAGAGAATAAATGATTTTGCCCCCATAAACCTTTATGTAAATGCTCTGCCTTAACATGTCAACATTTCTGTTTTTTAAACGTGAGGATGGAGGTAGACATTGCATGACTGTAAGTACATAAATCACTTAAGCAGTCACAGTCACCATCACTTATTAAACATTTGAATAGAATACTGTTATAGAATAATCCTCTCTGCTCAATATTACACCAGTTATCAGAAGAAAAGTTTAAAAACAATTCATCTGGCTGATTGATGAAGGCTGTACACATTGCACAGCGAATATATATTGTTTTAGCATAGTATTTGTACTAGACAAAGCAAGGAGTAAGGTTTTGAACTGGTATAAAAGAAATCAATGTATTCAGCTTTAAAAGGCAAAACAACCTTATGTCTAAAGAGATAAATACTAGATACAGTAGCGCTTACTAAGTTTATTTCTGACTGTACGTTGGTAGCCTGTCATCTTTATTGTACTTGAAAAAGTTTGATTAATAGTTCACAATTATTCTGCAAAGAGCTAAGGTCATGACCAAATCAAATAGCTGGGAGCTGAAATCTTTCATTTTCATGCTCTGCTAGGTTTGGTAATCCCCCATAGCACTAATTTCTGATTGCATCTCCAGATGGGCTGTCTGGCATGAACTCTTGTCATGCTCTGTCCGACAGCATCATCTTTTTAGAAATAGCAACATGGTAAGGTGAACGTGGCGCTGTGATTCAATAGCGCACACAAGCTCTTGGTGATGTACAATATATATATATATATATATATATATTTGCATTTTGCTGGTGTGTTCCTAATTGTGTCTAAAGCCTCACTTTACTGCGGTAAAATTCACCAGATAACCCGGGAACTTTTTATTTAGTCTTCTCATGTAGTAACTGACCACAAAGCTGTGTAGAATGATCAGTTTCCATAGTTTGCTTGGCCAAGCAGTTGCCCATTGAATCTTGGATTCAATGTATATTTTTCTTTTATTTTCTACCAAATTCAGTATTACTGTAATTTCTTAGTCCAATAGTGTTTTCTAATGTTACTTAAAAGGGAACCATAGTGTAAATTGATACTTACCCGATCGATCTAGCAACAGTATTCATGTAACAATCCACAGCCTAGGATCGTCAGATGAATACATCGCTGATCCTCCTCTGTTCCAGATCTATGTGAGTTCATGTACTGCTGCTGGATCAATCAGGTAAGTAACAATTTACACTATAGCTCCCCTTTAAATGTTAATCAGTGTGAGAAAACAGAGAATGTACAATGACTGGTCTAGGTATGATGAATCCTCATAATCGTAAAACAAGCATTATATACACTTTGGTCCACGGCCACGCAGGGAAAAAGGTGTGGCTAAGCATACAAGATGCCTGAACTCTACTCTGTCTGAACATATGTGTATTGTACACTTTTCATTTGCTGGCTTTTCTCAGTATAGCAAATGATGATTTGTATTAATAGTTGAGGTTACAGCCTTTTAAGCTTTTTCTCACCACCATTAAATGCCATATGGATAATGTTCCACAAATCACTCTTCCCATAGGCCCAATACGATCACCTTTATTCACACTTATTTTAGTCATTTTGAGTCATGTAGCTAATAACAATCCGCAGAGGTTTTTGATTAACCATATCTGTTTGTTCAGTTTGTGATGATAGCAAAATTACTCTCTCCTGCACTCCAAAAAGTAAAAATACATTTATTGTGAGAAATCCATTAATCCATTAAAAAGCATCACCTTACGCTTTCCGAGTGGGAAGGTAATCCTAGTCAGTTTGTGATGATACCAACTATTTCTATGAAAGAGATACCGTATTTTCCGGACTATAAGGCGCACTTAAAATGCTGAGAATTTCTCAGAAATAGAAAGTGCACCTTATAGTCCGGTGTGCCTTATATATGAACCCAACGTAAGTTGAATAAAATTTGACTTGCGGTCTGAGCTATGGTTTATTTACTGGTAATGTGCTGCGCCTTATAGTCCGGTGCGCCTTATATATGAACCAAGATTGCTTAAAAGGTGCTCATAGAAAGTGCACCTTATAGTCCGGTGCACATTATAGTCCGGAAAATACTGTAAAAGAATATACAGTATATGTATACATTAGCTGGAGATAACTGTAATGTGCTGTAACATTCCTGTGTACTTTCCTCTGCCCTAGTTTAAAATCCAAGGCCTTGTGTAGCAGCTACAGAGCCAGAATTCAGTAATTAGTTTAGTATCCCGCTATAAGTCTATTGGTCTAGTGATGACTGTGCACATGCAGGTAAATAGTTTATACATTGTTCATCTAGTATTACCCTGCATTATGTACACCCAGGGGTTCCAGCCGCTTACTGACCTTGACTAAAACTGTCTGGCTTTGTCAGGAAAGAGCATTGGACTATATGATGTTTCAGCATTTTTGTATACTCCTGTGTGTCTATATTCACCTTAGTGTCATTCCCAGCCATGTTCCAGTATTCTTCCATCTAGTCCGTTTTAGTGTTTTTTCTGTCACTCATTTCTGCTTTTGGTCCCTGTTCTTCTGGACTGTTTTGTTTTCACTTCTTCTTCACCTATTGATTTCTAAATGTTCCTAGCTCAGTTTGAATGGATAATGTCCGTTTCTTTACTTCTTGCTTCCATTTTCTGTACTTTTTGCAACCTTGACTGCCTTTTTGTAACCACTGGGAATCTTGGGACTCTAAGACTTAGGGGGGAATTCAGCATGCAGCGAAGTGAGCTCCGAAGCCTTCGGCTCACTTCGCAAATGGTATTATGCGCGTGCTGCGCGCGGACATCAGCATGCGCATTAAAGGGATTCCCATCTCGGCGAGACCAAAAGAGTTGCCTCGCCGAGATGGGAATCCCTTTAATGCGCATGCTGATGTCCGCGCAGGACATCAGCATGCGCATAATACCATTTGCGAAGTGAGCCGAAGGCTTCGGAGCTCACTTTGCTGCATGCTGAATTCCCCCCATACAGTCCCAAGATTGAGCAGGAGATGATCAGATCCAAAGTTATTCTTTTCTGTTATTGGCAGATAGCATAGATAGATTTCTATGGTGCCTCAGGGATTAGCGCTGCTGCCTTGCAGTTCTGGGTTCAATTCCATCAAAGACTTCATCTGCATGGAGTTTGTATGTTCTCCCCACACCTGTGTGGGTTTCCTCCGGGTAACTCCGGTTTCCTCCCACTATCCAAAAACCTATATCTGTGTCTGTCTATGTATGTGTGACTGAATATGGAAAGTAGATTGTAAGCTTCACGGGACAGGAACTGAAGTGAATGATGAATCTCTGTAAAGTGATGCATAATATAATAGCGCTGTGAATGAATAAAATGCTAAAATGAATAAATACAAAAATACATTATACAAATAATTATTATTAAAATGCACAGGCATGTTGGGGTCCTCATTTGTCACGTTGTGGGAGGGCCACAATTGCAGTCCTGGATGGTTGGATGATTAGATAGACAGAACATTGAACTTTAAAAAATCCATGGTCAATATAATTTAATTTGACCACAAATAAAGAAATATTTCTTACTATACATCTCATCTAAGATTTAATGTAATTGTTCAGACACACTGACTACATCCATGTTGCAATAATAGGATCTATCAACACATACAATCATCCAAAAAAAATCTACTGTGTGCTGGTATCTTGGTCAAATGATGTTTACAATGTATTATTATTATTATTGTACATTATTAAACTGATCAGTACAAATGAAAGAATTTGTACAGTGGTACTTTGAGATACAAATTTAATTCGTTCTGTGACTGAGATTGTAACTCAAGACAGTTTGTATCTCAAACCAATTATCCCTTTATAAAATAATACATATAAAATGAATCCTTTCCAGCCCCAACAGTTCGTATCTCAAATTTCAGCTCGTATCTCAAACAGGAAAACAGTCCGAATCACAATTTGTATCTCAAGAAATTTGTATGCCAAGCAGTTTGTATCTCGAGGTACCACTGAATACAGATTCCATTTACAATACATACACTGCTAAAAAAAAGTTTTGATGCAGATAGATAACCCAAGAATCAGAAAAAATATGGTGTATGATTGCTTATTAAAATATGCCTTCTATTAGATTCACAATTTCATTATAAAATTTACAAATAATTTTACAAATAATATTTTACAAATAAGATGTAACAAATTAGCAGAATTCCCTGTATATTTGGATCTATATGGTGTAAATTATCAGGGGGAGTTTTATGCATATTATAATATTTTATTAATAAATTGTTCCATTTACTGTCATCTAAAAAAAATAAAAAGTATCAGTATCTCCCTGTAATCATCCATTCCAGTTCAGTAAACAAGTAAAATGCTTATGGGATTCTGTAACCAGAAATAAATTGGTTGGAAACATTTAGTAAAACATCAGATGTTTTTGTTCTCAAACAAACTGAAAGTGTGGCTAATAATACCCTGTTCGCTTCTGTTATTCTGTGTAATAGCAGTTGACTTGTTGGTTGGACATTGGATGCATCTCATGTTAATACTGTGGCCTGGGAAATGACCTGTTAAGCAAATTTAAATAGAAAAAAAAGTGAAATCTTTCACAGCTGCACTGAATTGTATGAGATTGACAATGAACTGTAAATCCTGTGCACTTTTACACTTATGGAGTCAGAGCTCGCATTTAACATTGGAGTAAATAATACTTTAAATCTGTGTAACACGTGTGCCTAAAGTTATTCCATTTTGCAGTAAAGTAAGCTGGATAACTGCTACATCTCCTTCTACTTTGTTTTTTTTATTGTCCCTTTCGTGTGTTACAATAAACAGTAACAGTAATTTTCGTTCACTTTTCTTCTAATCTGAGTCTCAGGGGCAGTTTACATTTATGTTATAAAAATATCCATAAAGGGTCATAAAAAAAGTAGACTGAAATGATTACTAAAATAGGAGCAGGCTGGTATTACATTCAGGAAGATTATGCCAATTTCATATTCATTTTGTGTTAATGCCAAATTATTTATAAAGCCGACTTTAATAAAAAAAAAAAAAACCTATTCTTTTCTTTATCATCGAGTGCTGGAACATTTTCTCGAAGTAGCAGTTAGCTTTAGTTATTATTTATTACTTGGATGAGTCTTTAACTGACGTATGTTTCCTTCTGATTAGCAACAAAAGCAGTAGCTACCTTTTTCTTATGACTTTAAGTTACGCATAATTCATTATTTACAGTAAAAGCAAGTGTCGTCCCCCTGCAGGCCCTCCTACCTTATGCACTGTGGCACTATTTTGTCAGTTTAGTGCAGCACACATGGCAACATTATGTCACATGGATGCAACCTCATGGGTATTCAAATGCCATTAAAGGGCTGGAGCCATCTTAAGTGTTAGGCACTTGAGCTTCATGGAGCACAGGGGAAGGACCCTGCTCTACAAGAGGATCCCCTGAGGCCTACCTTGTCTCTGGTAGGTCCTGGGAAGAGCCTGGTACTTATCTTAAAGGGCCATATGCCCATTTATTCTATTTAAAGGCACTAATTAGCCTGACACCTGCTGTGTAAAGGAATGCAGACCCTATGTTGTATTGAATGTCTATTCCTAGCAGCCAGAACCACTTAAAGAGCCAGTGCATCTGAGGAATTCATTTAAAGATACAGTGCACTGCAAGAGCATTCAAGCACTGACTGTTAGTACTCTGCGTTGGCAGTGCTATAGGGGCAGCTACTAGTTGAGTGAAGAAGCATTTGTGGCTGCATCTGTATGTCTCTGATGAACCTCTTCATGTATATTTGTGCTACCGGTTCTCTAATAAAGATTGTTGCATGCATTTTAACACTAAAATATTTTAATGCACTACACTGTACCCCAATGTATTACTCTATACTCTCACATTCCTCTGAACCCATGTGAGGGCTCACTCCAGAAGGAAGATGCAACCCATATTTTACCATTGGCCTGAGCTTATGGTAAGGTGCTGCATAGTCACAGCATCTTCCCTATTTACCAGTAACAGTACACAGGAAAACAGGATAAAGACCTTGGTGGATCAGCTACAGATACTATTGCCTAGATGATATGACTGTGTGTATGTGCTTCAGTACTGTAAGTTGTTGGAAAAATGGTAAATACTGTCCGAATTGCTCCTCAGAGCAGCAGTAAGGCTTGTGGCTATTTACAATGGTGACGCAAGTCCTTCTTGTGACCCTAGACCAGCAGTCAGCAGTGTGCAGCTCTTTAGCCACCTTGTTGTGGCTTGGAGCGCACCTCCGAAGACTCGCCCATGACCTCCAACGCCTCTTCTGATTGGCCATCAGCAGGTCATGTGGTCAGGAGAAGTGCGGTCCTCCCCCTTTGTGGCTCAAAAAAAAGTTGTCGCCGCTGGAGGAGGGAGGGAAAGGGCTTCTTCCTCATTTAAGATTGCCGACCCCTGCTCTACACATACACTTTTTTATTTACACTGACTGGTTATTGGCCTGTAGCTGAGATTATCACCTTTAGGTCCTTTTAAATAGCTTTCAAAAATACACTCAAAACCACAACCAACCCCCTCAATGAATTAAACTAACAATCTAAGCCATTAAAAAAGCATCTATTAAACTAACAATATAAACCATGAAAAATAAAAACAATTATAAAAAAAAAGCAAAATTAAACTACCAAGTCATACTGCAATGAATGTACATTTGTGTTATGTTAATCAAGAACAGCTGCACTGCAAGGAAAGCACAAATCGTAAATGACAAACTTCCAAATGTATTTGTGAGAATGCACAATGTGTATTTGAAAAAAAAAAAAACAGTATAATAAAACACTTACAGGCCAATGGTGAAGTTAAATGCCCAGATTAACTTCCTACTAAAATGCTCTGTACTGCTAGCGCACTGCTCAGAAATTAAGACAATGTTCTTTTTCAATAGTAATTGATAAAATGGGGTATATGTGGGGAGTGTGGTTTACATTATCATTAGGATTACACAGCTCTTGTTTATGTGGCGAGCCCTTAAAAAATAACTGTAAAAAAAAATAAATTGCTTGATTCATCCCTAAATATACAGGTAACTTTATTGGTATTCATTTCTGTTTCTGCACTGGGAGAGAATCATTGATCACCATGAAAAGTGAAACCATTTATCAATAAGTAAACACTATAATAAAGACATCCTGGACACTTTACTGCCGGAAGCCAAATATTTTAGCAAACTCTAACAAAATATATCTATCAATGAAAAACATAGTCTGATTGCAGGATACAAACACATTCTGAAACAGATTTAAAAAAAAAAAAATTAAATCCAAAATGTAGGTTCAGTTATTTCGCATAGTGATTCATTGATTAGAAAATGAAATGATACAGATGTTGGAAAGACCAGTTTATTATAATAAGAGAATTATATTTATACAATAACAATATTGGGGTTATCAGTAGTATGTGAGAGTCAGAGAAATAGTATGTTGGAAAATATGAAACAAATACATTTTAAAGGGATACTTTGGCCAAAATTGAAAAAAAAAAATGCATATGCTAATTTATACTAATTACTAACTTTAACTAAATGCGTTTTTTTTTTTTTTTTTCAATTTTGGTCCAAAAATTCACTTTCTTACCTGTAAGAAACAAATAAGTGTCCAGCACTTCTTTGTTGCTGACTCAATCTTCTTTCTGTGCCGGTGACTCTATGGCGACTGGTTCAGGCAGTCCATCTGAGGTGCAATTTCCTCTGCAGCCGCTCTCCCTGTGAAGCCCCGCATCTACATTTTCTAATAGTCATGGGAGAGCATGACGTCATCAATGTGTCCTCCCTGGATGTCATACACGCTCTCCCATGTGACTATTAGGAAATGCCAATGCGGGGCTTCACAGGGAGAGCGGCTGCAGAGGAGAACGAGACTAAGATGGACTGCCTGAACCAGACACAGTAGAGTTGCTGGCAGAGAAAGAAGATGGAGTCATCAACAAGGAACGGCTGTACAGCACTTCTTTACAGGTAAGAAAGTGAACTTTTTGACCAAAATTGAAAAAAAAATAAACGCATTTACTTAAAGTTAGTAATTAATATAAATTAGCAAATGTATTTTTTTTTCAATTTTGGCCGGAGTGTCCCTTTAAACAACGGAACAGTAAAATATTCTAGAAAACAGAGATATTTCCTGGCAGATAGCTATCCCTATTTATGTTAGTTGAAAATACTGCATTTAGGAGTGAGTAGCCGGACTTCGGTAGAGAGAATCACAAGTAACAGTGGTTCCAACTCAAATAAAATCTGTTTCTTCCAAAACACTTTATCTATATAACTAAAGGGTACCTAAACTAGTACAGTTGGCCGTAGTGCAAGTAGCGGCGGTATCCATGGCGAACAGAGCTGACAAAAGCAGAGGGGGAGCAGAAGGTGCTGACAGTGCACCACTTACCTTAATTGAGTCTGGAGATGCACTAAAAGGAGGTGGCTCACTTGTACACTATGGGGGTAATTCAGCAAAGTCCGAATTCGCATGTGTTGTTGGCTTCGCGACAATTCGAGTCCCATCTCCAACAATTGTTGCAAATTCACTTCAATACGCTTGTACGCGACAATTCGAGTCGCATCGCATCAATACGCTTGTAGAACAGGTGAACAGTTGCAAGCGCGTAGACCAATGAGCGGTAATAGCAATAACAAAAACACAATCCGATTGGCTAAAATTT
>WMED01007217.1:0-10791 GCA_019650415.1 Pipa parva
TACCTGATACAGTGCAGAGTGCCTAGCATACTTTACCTGATACAGTGCAGAGTGCCTAGCCTACTTTACCTGATACATTCCAGAGTGCCTGGGAGACAGAAAGAGGTATGGAGCAGTTGGCGTATAAATGCACAGATACAGCTCAGTACTGAAAATACATTTTTAACTATGATACAATAAACATTCTTATGCAGTTCATTGAGACTGTAAGACGTGCACAGATGCAGCACAGTTCACTCATCACCTGAAACAATGCAGAATGCTCAGCACAAGTACCCAACATCTACAGACAGTCTGTTCTACTGCTTTCTGTAAGTAATGTGTCTTTGCAGATTAAACAGAAAATCAGGTCTAGTTTTAGAAATATTTACATGGCTGGGTAACTGCTGTGCAATTGGGTATACTAAACACAATAAGCTGACATTGCATTATCCTGGTTATTTCATGCATCCTTACTTCACTCTGTGTCCTGGAGGCAAAGTACATACAGAGAAATGTATTTGATTATTTCTTTTGGTTGTTGAGATTGTTTGTACTGAAGATTCCAGGAGACAGATTGTCGCTACATTTCTATTAAAATCTCAATGTTTCAGATCGCTGGAGCCTTGTTAACTCCAGGTGTAGTCACTACATAAAATATGGTTAAAAAAAATCGAAGGCTTTTGATCCATTGGTTTAGAAATACGTTGTGCTGCTAGCCATAAAAACTCAATTTTTAAATTAAGTTAAAGTTTTTAATTTGCTTGGAAAACTGTAGCTTCTTCTGCTAACTGATGTACAGCGCTGAATCCAAAATAGCTCATGGTTTGTAGCAAGTGAATTTGTTAGTAAATCACATTATATCAAGGGTAAATTGATCATCTTTTCATTTACAGTGAATTTCAGTAAAATCTCCACCATAAACTCAAAATTTCAACTACCATCTGAAACAAACAAAAAAGGTCTAAGCAGATTGTGTAGAAATTTGCATTGGAAGACCAGAGAAAAACCCTTTTTGTTTTGTTCCAACTATAACTCCCACTGATAATCAACAGTAGGGTTGTGGCAGAACCTCCTTGTCTGTACTTAGTTCCCCAAATATAGCAGGTAGTCTGTGTATAGGAAAGCTCCACTAGAGGGCAGAAAGAGACTAGTCTATGGAGCTTAGTAAATATGATATATTTTTTTGTCTTCTGTCACAGGAGAAACAGTTTTTCATGTTCGGAAAATCCCAGTGGTGTCTTTGAAAGGATTTTATATTTTATCCCAATGTCTACTTGTAGAAGCATTTACATTTAATCAATGCACTAGGTAGAAATATATGAACGGTGCATAACCTGGTAGATGTACGTTAAGATTTCCAGCCAGTGGATAATGCACCATATCACAGACTTTGTTGGATCTGCAAAGTATTAGAAGTGGCGACTGGAAGCAAAATTAGACCTTTACATGACTGTTCACACTGATGAATAACCTTCATTTTGTTTAATGCACATTGTAGAAAACCTCAATCACATCATTGACAATGTCAACTTATCGATGGTGAATAATAAAATCAGAAAACATATAAACCAATACCTCTTATCCATCGGAATAATGTGGAATGTTTCAGTTATAATTTCGATCTTATGGTTGCCTCCAGTGTGTGTTTTAAATGTGGCTGTTTCAGATGTACTGACTATGCATACATGGAAAAACATCTCTCTATGAAGAGAGTGCATAGTAAGGATGTTTTTCCATGTATGCATAGTCAGTACATCTGAAACAGCCACATTTAAAACTCACACTGGAGGCAACCATAGGATCGAAATTATAACAAACATTCCACATTATTGCGATGGATAAGAGGTATTGCTTTATATGGTTTCTGATTTTATTATTCACCATCGATAAGTTGACATTGTCAATGATGTGATTGAAGTTTTCTTCAATGTGCATTATTATGCAGGTAACAATGTCCAATTAAAGGAGAAGTCCAAGCTAATTATACTTTGGGAGATTATGAAGGGGGGGGGGGGGGGCACATATTCACTCTGCTGCTTTTCTCCAGTGGTGCCTTCTACTTGGCAGAAACCATTTGCTGCCATTTTCTTCACTTCCTGTTTCCTGTTGAATTTCAGGGAGCTGAACAAGCACAGTAGCAGAATTATGGTTTAATATTGCTTCTGCGGATGCTCAACTTGCCAAGATTCATCAGGAACCCAGAAATGAATAAAATAGCAGCCTCCAGAGACAAGAATTTGTGATTGATTTGCCGTTTTCTCCTAAGCATTTTCTTTCTCATGGAGATGATCCCTTCTCCTTTTTGCACAGGGAATTAACAGAGTCACCTTTCCAGTCAGGGGGTTGGACATCTCTCCTATCCTCTGCAAAGGGAGATATATTGGTTTCACAGTATATAACACCCATTGAAGCCATTAAAACTGTGTCTATAAATAAGCACGGTAAGCATGAGCCTAGTAGGATTTTGTTCTCACGTTCTGTAACCTTGATGTCTATTTTTTATAATGATCCAATAAATAGTTATTTATTATTGACATCAGATTGCTCACTCAAAGAAGTAGACACTTTTGCGTATTTATACAGACATAAGTTGAGTGTATTTGGAGGAAGGAGTGAAACAAAATTAAGTAGCGTGGCTACACCATGCTTTTATTAGCTTATAACAATATTTTGGGCCTGAAACATGGTGCAATAATAGGGTTGCCACCTCTCCTCTTAAAAACAGGAGACATATAAAATCCACATGCTGCAGTGCTGAATTCAAATAAGTTTAGGTGCATGTTTGTTTAAACTAATTTTGATTTAGCACTGCAGCATGTGCATTTTATGTGTTTGGTTTTAAAGGGATGAGGTGGCAACCCTATGTAATAACCAGATGTGGGAACTTGCCGGGTTTCAACCAGGCACTCTGGGTTTGCAAAGTAAACACCGGGTCTCTGAGGAAATCCTCAAGTTCACTAATTCCCTAGCAAACCCATAATCCAATGGAATAATGAAAAATTACCTTCAGATGCTCATCATATGCAATCAGGGACACAAACCCATTTTATTGCAGAGAAAAAAATCAAGACAATGTTTTGAGGTGGAAAATGCCCTGATGAAGGGAGGCATTTGTTACCCTGAAAGTTAGTGTGGGTTTTTTTCTTAGTGATAAAATGGGGGTGTCCCCCTGAATGCAAATGATGAGTGGCTAAAAGTAATTTTTCATTATACAATTAAAAAACTACAGAGAAGATCACTTTAACAGTAAAGACATTATTGGAGTCATACTAAGCACAGACCCACAATGCCGCTGAATCGCTATAGCTGGGTCTGCATGGATCAAATCATTTTAGGTGGTTCAGGAAAATTTGAGGCAATTAAACGCCCCCATTGGAATTATTGTATGGCTGCTTAGATTTGTAGCTTCAGGATGATTATATCCTTTTACGTTGTTTAACCCATTGCTTCTAGGTGCTCTGTATTGGCAGGAAAAAAATGCTAAATGGTCTGTTATTTAGAAACTCTTCTGCCTTTTGTGTGAAATGGCTTGATATTTCTGTCAGTGCGTCACTGTGTGTTTTTTATCTGTAATCAAGAAGGGAGATGAAGGGTAACAAAATGGAAATCATTGATCATTGATTTTTACCACACAGTGTGAATCCTGATGGTTTTATAACATGCCACTTCATTCATCTCTTGGTCTGATGAAGCTGTTCTTCTCCTGACTATTTTGTAGTTGCAGTTGTTTATGATTTGTTCTTTTATTGATTACTTTTTAGCGATCAGCACAACACTAATATTTCCCTGGTGCACTTTGTGTCTTTGTTTTTCTGAGCACTCCTATAGCAGTGGAGTGCTCAGGACAGAGTAATTATTTACAATGCAGCTGCTCCAATCAGATCCCTCTATAACATGTTTCTGCTGTCTGAGAGAGTTCTGAGTCTTCAATAAGCACAATAAGAACAAGTGCATTATAGTATGTAATTTCTAAGTATTTAGTAGTAAGTATTTAAAGGGGAACTATAGTCAAACTACATATTTACATATGCAGTACCTTAAAGAGAAGTGTTTATCCACAGTAGTTGTTTCATGTGATGCAGAATGATTGAGTAGGCAGCACTGATAAACTCCCACATCAGGAAATGTGTGTGTGATGTGTACTGGCCAGTTTTCTATGAAAAAGTACCCTCCCCCGGACATTTTTTCCCTACTTACTACTTAGCACGTGTGCACAAGTCATCTTTCCCTCTGTACTCTTCTGCATTCCGAGCTTCATTTATGCAGTCAAAAGGTCAGCACACTGCTTAACAAATAGCACTAAGGCAGCTTTTTCATCTCATGTTGCCTGATTTGCAGAACAGAAAGAGGAGAGGGAGCAGTGGATTGTAAAATGTCAGCTCTCATGGAAACTTATTTAGGGAAGCAAACTTTAAGTATTATTTTTTCCCTAAACTATTTTTAACTATTTGTGTCAGCAATTGGCTTAGTCTAAAGGAGTTTTATATGTATGTGTACAGTTATATTAGCCCTATAGTGCCCCTTTAATACCAGTCCCCTGCTCTTATTAGATTATATGGCTAGATTGGTGCTAGGAGCAATGACCAGAGTTACAAAGGCTTTTAGTAAAGAGAAACAGATGTGCTCTGAAGACCATACCTCAAGAACCTTAAATCACAATGGCACAGTAATGTTCACATTGGTGCAGAACAGCGGTTATTTAAAATGCTTGTAGCAAGCCCTACAAACACATAATGCGTGTTGTCCAAGGTATAGTGTATCTTTAGTTAGAAAAAAGTGTTTCAATGTAAAAGAGACACTAGAGCATGTTGTACATTAGGTTACAGTGCTTACTACTAAGGTTTATGGTTTATGGGTACAGACAGCTCTGCCAGCCACTCTGCTACTAATATCATCCTCTATAATGCTGTGATTTCTTGTAGAATGCCCTTTGAACTCAACCTTCCTTGATCCTACCTTGAGAGCCCTGTGGATTTCCCTATTTGGTCTGCTCTTATATTTTATCACTCATTTCCCCCCAGCCGATTGGTTCATTCCACTTGGTAATGCAGGAATCTTTGCCAGTGCCCTTTATTTATATAACTTGTCCTGCTTGTTGAGTCTTTTATATCTCCCATGCAGCAGAGAACATGCCTGAATAAAAATACGCACCCAGAAAGAGCAGAGGGGAAAGATCTGCCTGTCCTAGGAGAGGAATCTCATTCAGACACATAATTATCTTGTTAAAAATAGGGTTTTGGTTGGAAATTACGTTATATACTTACCTAGTCAGTTGAAAAAAGTAATAGGTCCAAATATGTTTTAACATGGTACCCCTTGTGGTAATTGGATTTAATTAACTTGCTACAAAATATTATTATTAATTTAAATAAATCTTCATTTTGTGCTCCTTTAAATAGCTATCCAAACCTTTCGTCAAGCACTCCAGACCACTCCTGTAGAAAATTATAACACAATTTCACAGACCAAACAGTTAAGAACCCTTCTCGCTGCTAGATACCCAAATCCTTTCTCTTCCAGCCTCTTCTATGGACCAACTATATATTTATAGAATGTGATAGTCACCACTTAACTACTTCTTCTCAAGATGGAATAGGCTTAATTCTTTAAAGGGGTTATTGACTAAAGGGAGATTTCGACTGTCGAATTCTGAAATAGGGGATTCCAATAGCAAATTTGTCACTGTGACAATTTTTCCAATTGTAAAAGTTGTGACTGCCATAATATTTCCATAGTAAAGTCACGACTGAGATAATATTCTTATAAAGGCGCAACTGCAACAGTAGCAGTCTTTTGCCACTGTCTTTAGCTGGCAAATTCACACCATTATGCAATAATTTGGACTTTTGCCAATAACCCCCATAATCTCTCCTCCTTCTTCTGAAACAAGAAGGAACCTTGCTAGAACTGGAAGCCGCAAACAGGCAGCACATTCTATTATTTAGTCTATGGTCCACAAATATTCCCAGATTACTCTGAGATCCCATCATAAATAAGACTGTTCAAATAATAGTCAGGGAGTATAGGTGAACTAAGGGCTTGCTCGACCGGTATAGGTGTGAATTCATCAGCTAAAGACATTTGCAATAGACTGCTACTGTCGCAGTTGCGTCTTTATAATGAGAATATTGTCGCAAGATCAACCTTACTAAGGAAAATTTTCGCAGTCACAACTTGAAAATTTGTTGCGGTCGCAACTTTACAATGGGAAAATTGTCTCGGTGGCAGATTTGCTAAGGGAATCCGCTGTTTGAGAATTCGACAGTCGAATTCTCACTTTAGTGAATAACCCCCATAATGTCCACTTATATAGGCGTACAGTAGGGGGAACAAGTATATAAAACATCAAGGAAACTAGAACCCCCTTTACTATTTAAAAACAAACAAACAATATTTTCATTTTTCTCATAATATTTTACCATTAATCAACTTGGAATCTACGTTTGGATTTACGGTGGATTGTGTAATCTCTCATTTGCTACTTTATCCTATGACAGTCTGTGCTTCTGATGTCTATTGGGGCCCATCTATTCGCAAGCTCCATTAGCAGTTATGACATCTGTAATATACTGTATATGGTTACATTCCTTATTTTGGCTGATTAAGTGCAATTATAACATGCTGTATAATGAACTGAGAGTTCTTTCTCAACTCAGATGAGCAAGAGAGTTGATTTTTTTCCTCACATTGCTACTGATTGGATGGCAGCTGTTGCCAGCTCACAGGGTCTCTCCATTTAATATTTAATAATGCATATTACATAATACATATAATACATATTTAATAATATTGTAAACACATAAAGATTTCATTCAGCATTTCCCAGTACTTTACCTATCTTGGTAAGACAGGAGCATCACAAAAAATATTTCTTTGTGAATGCATACTTCACTTTAATATTTAATAACTATGTTATTGAAAACAGTATGTGCATGTTTAGAATTATAGAAGACATTTCAGTAACTTTTTGTTTTTTCTAGTGCATATTGGCATGAGACAAATGTTTCAATCTCAAGATCTCTTAAAGGTTCTATAAAAAGTATATTCCTGGTATGTCATCTATCTATACATATGTATATCCTAGAATGTCACCTACAAAACACTTACTCATCTGCTCATAAACCCATAAAATATATAGCTGGTAATGCCACCTTTCTGTTATATATAAGGTTATTAGGAGACAACTATAAGAAAGCTGCCTTTTGGAGGGCTTGAGTCTTAGGGGGTCATTCTCTAAAGTCTAAATTGTCGCGTAAAGGTGTGAAATCACCAGCGAAAGACAGTCACAATAGACTGCTACTGTCACAGTCACGTCTTTATAATGAGAATATTGTCGCAGTCATGACTTTACTATGGAAATATTGTTGCAGCCGCAACTTTAAACATTGTCACATTCGCGACTTTACAATGGGAGAATTGTCGCAGTTGTGAATTTTTGCTATGAGAATCCACTGTTTGAGAATTTGACAGTCAAATTTGGACTTTAGAGAATAATCCTCTCAATGTCCTAATGGTGATTCCTACCAACGGATCTGATTGCCTGGCATTTTGGGAGTGTGTTTTCTGCCTGATCAGCCTAGTGCAGCAGTTGGCAGTGTGTGGCTCGTGAGCCACTTGCGGCTCTTTAGCATCGTTGTTGTGGCTCGGAGTGCACCTCCGAAGCCTTGCCCAAGACCTCCAATGGCTCTTCTGATTGGCCATTGGCAGGTTATGGATGGGAGAAGTGTGCTCCTTCCCCTTTGTGGCTCATTAAAAAATAGTCGCTGTTGGAGGAGGGAGCGAAATGTCTCCCTCCTCATTTAACTTTGCCGACCCCTGGCCTAGTGTTATAGCCTTAAAGAGATCTACAATGTCTACAGTGTCTCTTCAAAGCCAGCACCTAAGCCCACTTTTGGGTGGTAGCTTTGGAGACTTTGGGAAGGGGTCAAGTGCATTTTTTAGCATCCTTTTATCAGAATCCACACATTAGTGATTGAAGATTCTATTTATAAAGTTTGGGCAGAGAGGAGAGTAGCTACCACCATTTTTAGATAACTAACAGGAAAACTTGAGGGTTTATCCAGAGACATTGTGTTTCCTTTTCAAAACTGGAGCAAGTTACCAGCACTATACATAGATAAACTTGTATGAATTGTACAGAAATTATATAATGTATTGAAATTGAAAATGTATAATATGTATTATACTGAAAATCTCTGCAGTTCCACATTAGGAATGTATTTTTACATTTCCACCTGAAGAAAGACACGATAAGATCCACTTCTGTTGCAGGGTTGATGGTATCAGACCCTCCTACACCCGAACAGAGCAATTCTGCATTTTCCAGGTGACAGATTCCTAGCTATGACAGTCACCATTACTGGCAATTGCTGGGGTAGAGTCATTATGATCACTTTCCATAATAAGGGCAGATTAATATTAATGATATCCACAACTGTGAATTTTATGCCATCATCAACATTTTTGCAAGTTAGCGTCCATATGACTAATCAGCTGTGATAATTTGCCAGATGTGCATTAAGTATATTTCATAGGTCTCCCTTGTTTATAGGCAGTGTTGGAATGTATGTTGTATATGCATTGCTAATTTGTATTAATTTCCAGTTAATTTTTTATACTGCTGTAGACATTTGGCATGCATCTGAACTCATTACTATGCAGTTAAAAGGAATGTTTTGGCAACCCTACCCCATTTAAACTAAACAGATCTAAAATCTCCACACTTCAAGGTTGATAAATTAGTTCAGCTGTGCACTACAAGGTTGCAGAGAATCCAATGCAATCTGCATGTATGTACCCAAGTCATTTAATAATCAGTCCTTTAACACTGAGAAAATTGAAGGATTTTTTTTTCTAGATAAATGGGATGAAACCTCTAAATGCAAAATAGGTTCTTCTGTTTAATTTTTTTTAATTCATTTAACTATAATGGATAAATTAATAAATATACATATATGTATATATTTCAAGCTTTAATTCAAACTATTTTGCTGCATTGTCATTAATCAATGCACACCTCCAGGAGCCAAGGCACTCTGAGAAAGTGAATTGTGTTTAGTACAGAAAAATAATATAGCTTTAGGCTTTAGTTATCAAGAGATGCTGGGAAACAATTTGTTTGTGAGTTAAAATTATACACTATGCATACTTCCTAGCTACTCATTCTTGCAGCTCATTGCTATAAATCAGTGCAATGTGTTTCCAATTAACAGCCACCCTTGCAGCATGTGTTTCTGTAAGTGTAGTTATAGGCATTCATTTGTCAAAACTAGTAGTAGAATAGCTTGGGGTAATGGTACCAAATCACCCTTTTAAGAAAGGACAAAAAAAAGGAATTATAAAAAAAGAAATCCTGCATTCTGTCTATGCCAATAGACAATGCCCTAAAGGAGAGTTATTGTCATCAGTAAAAGATACAATGTGATTAAACTGGTCTAAACCAGAAGATGTATGAAGCTGCCATACACAGAATTCATTAAACCTGTACCCCTATCATCTATTTACTTATGGTTATGCTATATGAACCTAAGGTTGTCAGATCATCCCTTTTAGGCTGAACCAATTATTGTAGTGCTGATTAGTAATCAGTTTAGATGTAGTGAGCATGGGTGCTTCAAAAAACCAATCCAGTCTCCATCATACACTTGAATGGATTACTAATCAAAAATGCAGATTTTATGTTTCTAGTTTAAAAAGGGTGACCTGAGAACCTTAGTTAATTTTTCCATCTCATGCCATTAAAGGGGAACTATAGTCAGATTACATCTTTACATATGCAGTACTATACCTTAGTGAGAAGTGTTTCTTCCCAGTGGATGTTTCATCTGAAGCAGAATGCTTGAGTAGGCAGCACTGATAAATTCCTGCACAAGGAAATGTGTGTGTGACATGAACTGGCCAGTTTTCCATGAAAAGCTACCCTCCCCCGGACATTTTTGCCCTACTTGCTACTTAGCACGTGCACAATTTAGCTTTCCCTCTGTAATCTCCTGCATTCCAAGCTTAATTTATGCAGCCAAAAGGTCAGCACACTGCTTAACCAATAGCAGTCAGGCAGCTTTTTCTCATCATGTTGCCTGACTTGCAGAACAGAAAGAGGAGGGGGAGCGGGATGAGGGAAATGTCAGCTCTCAGGAAAACCAATTAAGAGAAACAAATGGCAAGTATTATTTCTTCCCTAAACATTTTTTAACTATTTGTGTCAGCAATTGGCTTAGTATAAAGGAGTTTTATATGTATGTGTACAGTTATATCAGCACTATAGTGCCCCTTTAAACAAGTCTAAATCATCATGTATTTGCCTTTAATACCTTACCTGTACTTTCTAACATATAAAAATGCATGTTACAGAGAGAGCTTAAATCCTTGCACTACCAGAGTGCATCATGTAGATATAAAATTAGTCTACAAAAAAAAGGAGAAAAGTGAAAAAGGTTTCAATGCAGGCTGGGATTTTAGAAGAACACTATGATATATTTTCAAAGCATTACATGAATGTTAGGTAGAACTAAGCATTCCCAGAGTGCCTTGAGTTAGAAAAAGAGTTGAGGGTCAAAAATGGCTGCTCATATAACTAGAGTGGTGATGTAGATAACACAAAATCATAAAAAAATAACAAGATGTCTTCCAGGTCTGAGGAGTTTTATGCAAGGTAACTGGACTGCATTTCCATTCCAAAAGAAGCGCCGTGTTTGCTCCCCAAGGATCAAACAAACAAAAAAAGTATTTTAATTTCCTTTATTGCTGTACACAAAGTGATACACTGCAGCAAGGCAGATTTTAAGCAGGGTTGTTGTCCCAGCTCAACTT
>WMED01007218.1:0-17813 GCA_019650415.1 Pipa parva
TTACACTGAAGGAAAGCATCCAAACCAGTTTTGAACTCTTTAATGGAATTAACCATCACCCATCATTTTTTTTAATATGAATTTCAACCTTAATTAAACAACAAATAAATGTGCGCTCTTCTTAAGATTAAAATATAACATTTGTGTTTATATGCTGTTTCGGATCATGTTACTTTTGGCTATGCCAGACGAATCTCCCCCTAATAAACAACAGTTCCCCTAATGTCTTCTTTCCATCAAACCCTGTCAGTATCTGTATCCGTAAACTGTGAGTATAGGAAGAGGCTACCATATTATTAGAAGAGACAATAAGTTATCAGAACACCACCAATGAAATGAAATTTGAAATAAATCAACAATAATTTGTAAAATTTAAAAACTGTCAGTATCCAGAGTGTATGGGTTAGAGTGAGGGCGGTTACCATCCATCATAAGCATAGACAAAGGGTAATAGAGTTGCTTTGGTACAGGGTGCTAAGGTACTAGGGCAAGCTGTAGCAGTAGGCCAACTGAATGAGGCTTCTGTGGGGCTGGAAGTGACAAAATGGCTAATAGTTGTAGCCGATTGTCTCAAAAGCACAACAGGTTAATAAACAGAGCTAGTTTTTTGGAACTAGGGAGAGATCATTTGTAATCCAGAGGACTGAAAGAGGGGTGTGGTTTGTGGGGAGTGGATATTTTCTGCAGAAAATTACATTGAATCTAGAATCAAATTGTACTTTACTTTATTTCACACTGGGCTTGGCTGTACCAAACTCCACTAACTGTATTTTTTTAGCGCTTAACGGGTGCAGGTTAAGCCAGACTGTCTTTATCTTTCTCTGACAGCATCTGGCAGACATGTCTAGCTGACTCTTTTCTGGTCTTTGAATACATTTTTTAATTCAGAGCTGTTTTTCTAACATATTGATTATTAGTAGTAACAGTACATAAGAGTTCAAAAAACATTAAAACTGTAGTCTTTTGATTGCATGTCTCCAATACATTTGAAGAGCAGGTTCCTTTAGCTAGACCCTCCAAGTACAGGCAAATAGAAACTATTAGTGTCTCTGACTAGGCCCAGACTATAATCTTTGGTTATCTATATATAAATATTATAAAAATTTTTATAAAATCTATTGTAAGAAAAATCCATTAGCATTTACGCTGAAAAGTGTCTTTTCCTCTTCCCTGCCCTACAGAGGGCAAGTACCTAGATCGTAAGCTGTAAAGGGCAGGGACCTCCATCCTCTTGTGTCAATCAAAACCCGCCACTTAAAGTGATTTCACGCTTGTAAGCTACTCACTTGTAATATGTAATGCACTTTTCCCAAGTCTGTATTATATTTGTATTGCTGAATTGTACAGCGCTGCGTAAATGTGTGGCGCTTTATAAATAAAATTATACATATATGCTTACAAGTAGAGGAAATGCTAAACTAGCCATTTTAATAGAAAAGTGTATACATTTCTACACTGCCATAGCTCATCCAGCTCCCATCATACAGAGCACTGGAAATGATGTCTGGAATTTGGTAAATAAGGCGTAGGGAACTCCAGATACTGGAGAGGCTTAGTGCAAAGCTGCTAGAGTGCAGAATGAGGTGTGAAATGAAATAGCTGCAGAGGCACCAGCTTAGCTAATAGACAGCAGTCAGATACAATATAGCACCATCTCCTCTGATTGAAACGTCTGTGCTTGAGAGCGGATAAGGGGTTCCTACACACCCGTACCTGCTAAGAAATACATTTGCAGGGCACACAAGCAGAACACAGGCAGCAACCCAACAAGACGCATAATTGAATGCAGAGGCGTAAAAGTGAACAAAAGCATTAGTTGGAAACATGATGGCTGTACCAAAAATGATGGCCCGCAAGCACAATTTATTAAACCAATAAAAATAATAATAGATGGTCGAGTAAAAGGAAGGAGATGTTATCATTATGTTCAATGAGATGTTCTTTTTTTTTTTTTTAACTTTAAAAGAAAATTAGCTTCTAGGAATATTTCAGTTTCAAAGAATCTGCTCTTTGTACTCATCCTGTACTTTATAAAGCCTTGGTCATGGATTGGTTTTCTCAACCTGTGTGTAAATGTGTATAATGGGCATTAAAGAAGAGGGAACTAAGCAAATTAGCAGCACATATGTATTCATTGTTTAATATGTAGGGCTTCCAGAAGTGATTTCAATTTTCCAGAAATTAAAACAATAAAGGCAGAGGAGTCCAAATTAATTTTTAAAATTGGCATTCTTCTACAATTTTCATACAATGAAGTGCCATATCAATTGCTAGTTAAAGAGGGTCTCCAGCCTCCATGTCCATAATTAAGTAAAATAAAAAAATAACATTTTTTTGTGTGCTAAGCATTTTCTCAATGTACTGTCAATCTTTCTTGCTTGATGGCTTATCCCCATAGACTGTGTAGTTCACCGCTATACAGGAGAAAATTTGTATAATTATAAACCAACCCTTCACAACGTTCACACACACTCCAAAGGTTCTGTGAAGGCTGAAGATGGCTGAACCATTGTGACACAGAGAAGGACAGGCAAATATTTTTATAAAGTTTTATACTGAAGGGGTTATGAACTTAGGTTGGTTGTGGAGAGCAGCAGAACTTTTTGCTTACCCTAGCTGGGCAGGGAAAATAAATTTTATGTATTTATTTATGTTTATAGTAATGATTTTACTATACAGACTGGCTCCCAGGAAATAAGATTATTTCTTCTGTTGGACTGAGAAGTTTTCTCTTTGAACTGTTGAACAATTTTAATCAAAATGGTTATTGGCTTTGAGTAAGGCTCTCTCTGTTATGTGCGTTGACTATATGAACAGATAACAATTAAGAAACTCCTGACTCACCTCTTAATTCAGCAGAGCTCAATATCCCCCTGTAGCTGCTCTCTCCCTCTGAACAACTTCCTTGTATGGGAAGTGCAAGCATGTAGCCACGCCTCCTCCTCTCCTTGACTTCTCTCTCCACAGCAGACCACACAGGTGGTTGGAAAGGCATTATCTGTGCATGCTCAGGGTTATAAACAGGATTTTAAGCTAAGGAGAGGGGGAGGGTTTTTCACCACAAGAACGGCAATCTGTATAGTAAGTGTTATCACTCAGTGGGTGGGGCTTATCATTACTGCCCAGGAAAAGCCTGTACATAGAGTAGCTATGGGAGCAAGGCTGTTTAAACAAAAGGCAAATACTACTGATCCCAAAATCGTTTTTACATTTATGGGTGAAATTTATTAAACTTGAAAAGGTCAATTTTGGCTTTATCCCGAGTCCATCTTGCTGTTTGATTGGTAAAAATCAATTGATAATTTTCAGTTGATTTTAACCAATAGAAACTTTTCAATGAGTTTTTCAGTCGGATTTTTCGATACTATGGCTACCTTTCCAACGAAAAGTCCGATCGAAAAAACTCAATAGAAAAGTTTCTATCAGTAAAAATCGATTGAAAAATTGATTTTTACCGATCAAACAGCTGAAATATACTCGGGATAAACTCGAAAAGGCTGAATTTGTCCTTTTCGAGTATATTAAAGTGCACCCGTCACTGAAAAATCACATTGTTTAGTCTAGCAAAGCATGCTAGACTAAACAACTTTGTCATTTAAATCTATTTAAAAAATACTTACCTTTTAAAAGGTATCCCACGTTGAATCTGCCTCTAAGCCCGATTTGAGTCGGGCTGTGAGGCTGTACTGTGAAGCCGGCTTACTTGATTGACAAGTAAGCCAGCTTCATGACGCGCGCCTCTAGGCTGGGCAGGCTCAAAGCATATGTGTTTTGAGTCTCCCTGTAACTGACTGGGGAAGCTGTCAGAGTTACTTGCTGGGGAGACTCAAAGCGCATATGCTTTGAGTTCTCTAGTGAAAGAGCGTGACCACATTACCGCGCTCATTCACAAGGGAACTCAAAGCATATACGCTTTGAGTCTCCCCTTCAAGTAATGGTGACAACTTTCCCAGTCAGTTACAGGGGAAGCTGTCAGTGTTACTGGCTGGGGAGACTCAAAGCACATATGCTTTGAGCCTGCCCAGCCTAAAAAAAAGTGTGGGGGGATGCACAGTGGGGGATGGTGCACAGGGTAGTGGATGATGCTGTGTAACCTGATAATGTTAGTGCACGTGCACGTGAGATTTGGAGACAGGGGAGGAGAGCCTGCTTGTTAGGTGGCATTCCTGTAGTGTTTGAGTGACAGGTCAGGCAGAAAATGGCAGCTTCCATGCTTTCAAATTGGGACAAGATTCAAGTAAGTGTATTTTCAATATGTAAACTTTTTTTGTTCCTAATTACTTGATTTACATTATAAAGTCACATACTTTATAAAACTGTAATAATCCTGAGCTGACGGTGCACTTTAAATTTTGCCCTTAATATTTAAGTTGGCTTTCTTTATTTATACATGTCAAATAGAAATAATGTTTTATCCAAATTTTTCATCCCCTTTAACAAACAGGAATAAATAACTTTTTCAGATTATTTAAACTGCAGCATGCCTAAGGGGGTCATTTACACTGGCAACTCTGTAGTTGCTTTGCTGAATCAGTAAAATTAGCAAGTATAGACGAGCCCTTAGCTTATAGTGGTGGTGGAGATCAATTAAGATAATAGGCGTAATTACTTGTACTGGACAACTAAAGCTATCCACACGGATTAGTTTCTTTAGTTTCTATTGTTCAATAGGATGCCTTTTACATGTGGGCAATTTCTAAACTTTTTTCTTATTTACACATAAACTTTTAAATGATCATTTAAAAGTACTGTTTGTTTGTTCCACACATTTGATTTGTTTGTCTGATGGTTGATTATAAGCTTCCACTCTGTCTGATTAGTTTATTGATCAATGTAATCAACCACAGTTTTTGATCTATATCAGCCACACACAAGAAGATTTAAAAGAAAGATTTATTTTAAAACCTTCTTGAATGATATTTATTAAACAGGTCCATATGTGTTGTATAGCCAGTCTAAAATGTGCCAAATAATCTAAATTGAGAATGGTGTTAAGTGTGAACAGAGAGGTTGAAGAGTGGCTGGAGAGACACTCATGTAGTATGACAGATGAGACCGCCCATAGATTACAACATAAATTATCCCCTCAGAGTTACGTGACCTTTATGAAAGCACTTAGCCTGTAGCCTTCTGCTTTTATAGGGTCACAGTACTCCTCTATTACTTCAGAAATATTTACAAATTATAACGGAATGAATAATCCACACACACTATATAGGGCGAAATTTACAAAACTCGAATAAAAGGTAATTTTCCACCTTTTTGAGTTTTTTCAATGAAAAAAGCTGACATGATCGAAAAATGTCAATCTATTTCGATCGAATTTTTTAGATCTTTTTTTTTTTTTATGGAAAAGTAGCCAAATTACTTATGTAAGGTTTGACTACTTTTGCATTGACAAAACATCTAAAAAAAAAAATTTGATCGACGATCTGAAAAAAATCAATTGATATTTTTCGATCAAATTATCAGTTTTTACATCAAAAAAACTCGAAAAGGTCATAAACTACCTCTTTGAGTATCTGAGAATCAGCTACCATTTACTGGTTAATGCCAATTAATGTACAGCTGCTATTTGGAAGCTTAATGACATCCCAAAAGAGACAATCTTTCACAAAGCTCAAGATGAGGCAGAATTGGGTACTCTGCTTCATCCTGCATGTTTTACAGTGATTGGCTAAGGGACTGACAGAATGCCACTCCCCCTCCACAGAGCGTTGACAGGAAATAATTAGTGTCAGGTAAAAATTTTCTCTCATTTCTATTTAATTATTTATTCTGCTTATGCTATTTAAAAAAGAATGTAATTTACATCTTCTTTGGTAAATCTATCCTTATAGCTATATCTTTCTGCAAGCTTAACTGTTCCTTTAAGATGTAAGAGGCTAGTTCTAACTACATAACTAATCACTTAATAGGGTTATAAATTACAGGAAGTTCCTTGCGAATGCTACTGATACTGTGCATTATATGTATATTACAAAGGGCTTCCCTAAACGTAGATGCATGAAGAAGAGGGTATGTTATACTTCATAGTACACATATTTCGCAAACACTGTGCCTCAGTCATTCTGTTACTGTTACCAACACTGCACCATTTTAAATGAAAGGATGTAAGTACCCATCAGTTCTATACTACTCTTTTACACTTTCCAGGCAACCATGTTTTATGTTTTGTAGTAGTTTAACACTAAACCTGTTTTATTGGATTTTTTTCATCTTATAAAAACAAAAGTTTAGATGATAATATTTACATAACTGAATAGACTAGAATAAGCAGTATGAACACAAGAGTGGCTAAGAACCTCATTATTTCTAATTTGTTTATTAATATTCCACTCCTCTCCTTCAGTACCATTATGAAGTGATACCCCTGTTCTCTGTACCCACCCCCCTGCAAATTAAGCTTTGTCATTTGCCAAGAGGCAGCCTGTCCCGGAGAGTTTATGTAGGCCTTGACTGTCTGGAACAGCCTTGTCGCTCCAAGTTTTGTTATTGTGACCTGACGCCTAGTTAGTCCTTATCAAGACTAATACCATGTGACGCACTGGGCTTCCACTCGTCACACAAGCCAACATCAAGATCTTCTCTGTCTGATGGAAATTGCTGAAGGCAGAACAGTGTCCCTTCACAGTACCAATGATCATCTTCCATGACTCCTTCCTTGCCACTTCCAACTGGACTTACTAATTCAAGCTCAGCACATCAGCAGCAGTTTTCAGTATCCTCTAAAGAATTTGCATAAAACCTGTACATATATATTTACATTTTAGAATGCAGTGTCTGACAGAGATCTCTGCTAAATGTTGTTCACTCAAAGTAACATAATAGTTGGAAAGATATGCTGAGATACATTCACCTTTGTAGAGGATTTCCAATTTATATAATAAAGCAAATGCCTTTTAATGTTGAATACCATCTTTTGGCATTCTTTATTTGAACTGTCATTTTGGAACATCTTTACCACTGCACATGGCTGATATGGTTTAATCTATTTCATGGTTGGGAATGTAAATAACACATGCATCCTACACAGAGATCTATATGTATATAAACAGAGACATCGCTGAAAAATAAAATTTCCATTCTAGCATTCAAACTATAAGTCATCCTCTACTATTTTGTAAAAAATAAAATAGATTTTTAAGGCCCAACAGGGTTTTCTTATAGATCACAAATCTACATTTTTAATAAATGATTCAGAGATTCTCTGTTTCAGCCCATTGAATTTTTTTTATGTAGAAAATCAGGAATGTCCTTCAAAAGTACAAGCAGTTAAGATGTCGGTCTGTAGAAGAATGAAAAAAGCTGTCATTCTTGGTGACCCAGAGGCTACAGCAAAACATTACACAACTGTTCCTGGCCAGTTATATGCCTTTCTCCACACTGCTTCAGACCAGATTATCTTTTGGACAAATTGTAATGTCATTTGTGGCTGATCCCATTCTCTTCATGTAAGGGTGGTGGGTAGGCTTGTATATTTTATTTAAAGGGTATGTAAACCCCGTCTATAAAAAAAAGCCCCATTTACATATTGTCAAGCAATAAAGTGGTTAAGAAACTCCTGACTCACCTCTTAAATTGGCAGGGTTCAATATCCCTCTGTAACTGCATTGTCTCTTTAAACAAGTTACCTGCTGTGTGTAGCCACGCCCCTCCTTTCCCTGATTTCCTCTCTCCACAGCTGACTACATAGGCAATGGAACAGCTTTTATCTGCACATGCTCATTGTTAGGAACAGACTTTATATAATGAGAATGGAAAGAGATTCCACATAAGACTGTGGTCTCTGAAGGGTGAGTGATGTCACTTGGGGGAGGGGGGCTTATCAGCACTATACAAGAAGAGTCTATTCACAGAACGGCTGTGGGAGCATGGCTGTTTAAACAAGAAGCAAATACAACTGATCCCAAAATCGTTTTTAGATTTTAATGTTTAAGTTGGCTTTCTATATGTATACATGTCAGATATAAATAATGTTTTATTTAAACTTTTCATACCATTTAAAGATCATAATAAGACCCCCAAATCAAACTTTTGCATATATGCTAAGACCAGTCCTCCAGTGTCTAAGTTTGATTACAGCGTTGGGTATATAACTCTTTAAAGCTTATTGCACATGAAGCTCACCCCTAGATAAGTCATGGAGGTCAAACACTAAGAAGCAGTAGGAACAACTGCATATTTAATTATGGGTTTTTATTTTTTTATTACATTAACATATTTTGACAACATCAGCTGTGTATTGTAGACTTTTCTTTTCCTTTCAATCAATATAGTATCTATGCCTATTACTGGTATATCACTTTTTCTCTTATGTTGTATTTGTATATGTTTAAACCCCTTTTCAGATACAATTAAAATATCACTAGCATTAGATTACCAAAGCCATTACTGTCTCTCATTTCATCTGCGTTTAGAAGGGTAAAAGGCTAATTGACCATACAGGCTTCATGAGAAGTCATGACCTTCAGGTCAGAAAAGAAAAATGTTTAAAAAGGTATTTGTAAATTATGACAAACGTTATGATGCAGATATTTTTATTTCTTATCTTCGGTTCTTTCCAACCTCATCCACATTTAGGTGTTTTACTTCAAAGTTACTGTATAGTTCAACTCTGAAGCAAATATTTTAGGGGGTTATTCACTAAGGTGCCAATTTGACTGTCGAATTCGCAAACAGCGGATTCCCATAGTAAATCTGCTACAATTTCCCCATTGTAATTTTTGAAGTTTGACAATTGACAATTTTCCCATAATAAAGTTGCAACAGCGACAATCTTTTTATTATAAAGATGTGACTGCGACAGTAGCATCCTATTTCGACTGTCTTTATCTAGCGAATTTGCATCTATACGCAACAATTCGGACTTTAGTGAATAACCCCTTTGGTATTTTCTTATTGAGATCATGACTAGACAGTCTTTGTAAACCACAAATATCCATTACCTTCCCTTTTTGGACTAACAGTTTATTGTTTAAGACAAGTTTCGATTATACATAGCAATTGTTGAAAAGCCAAGCACTTGGAGAAGAAGTTTTCAGCCCCATCCACTTAGTCAAAGGCAATGCTCACTAACTGAGCATGCTCCCCCCTCCTGAAACTAATTAAAATTCACTTTAATGTTCTTCAGGAAACATACTGCTAGACAGGTCTGAGAGACTGAAAATTGCAGAAAAACAGCGTAAGGCCGGGTTCACACCGGCATATTTTATTCAGTGTCTTTTATATAAAAAAAAAAGTGCATGGCGAATGAAACTCCAAAAGTATGGAGTTTCAGAGTGCCTGGAGGAAAACCCACGCAGGTGTGGGGAGAACATACAAACTCCATGCAGATGAAGTCCGGGGTGGAATCGAATCCAGCGCTGCAAGGCAACAGTACTAACCACTGAACCAACGCATTACCCGGTCAAGTGTGGTGTTGTACATGGAAGTACCACCCCCAATGCTATTTTCTTTTGTAAAACGCATAGGAAAATACACCAGTGTAATTGCGCCTGCGTTTTTTTTCACCATGCCTTTTTTGTTTTTTTAACACAGAGAAAAAATTCACCAGTGTGAACCCTGCCTAAAACAGCTCAGAGTCAAAAGATGCTTAGTAATTTAAAAGTTTCACGCCAGTAACAGCCTGCACATAGGTAACAGGAGGAAGGGCTAGGATTAGCTGATAACTTCTGCTTCAAGTGTTGGTTTTTTCTTCTATTGCTATGATTATACTGCAAAATCGGTAAGCCTAAACCTGTCATTTTAACACTTATTGTACATACAGTAATACTAGGTGGCCAGTAAATATAAAGCTTTTTTATTACAGGCTTTATTGTCCCTTTAATGAAAAAGGGAGACAGTGCCACTGGCAAGGGGTGGGAGCTGCACAAACTCTTCAGACTAGGTGGGCCAAGCCATACAGTCTTATGTAGAGTTCTGAGTATTGTCAGAAACTGATGGCCTAGGGGGGAATTCACCATTCAGCGAAGTGAGCTCCGAAGCCTTTGGCAACTCTTTTGGTCTCGCCGTGACTGGAATCCCTTTAATGTGCTCGCTGATGTCCGCGTGCAGGACATCAGCGAGCGCATAATATCATTTGCGAAGTGAGCCGAAGGCTTCGGAGCTCACTTCACTGAATGGTGAATTCACCCCCTTGTTGGAACTGAGCAGTGTAACTGGGAAGTTTGCAGTCTAAATAAATGTTTACTGGAGACATTACCAGTATATACTGTATATGCCATTGGTCATTTTCCTGCTGAAAAACCAATTATAGCTTTGGGTAAATTATTATTATTACATTCGTTCCATATTTTCTCTTCTTATTCTTTTTACTTCTGGCATTCATGATTGTTTGGATGGTGTTAATTTACCATGAACAAAAGAAGCTGGGCCCGTGGTTGTTGTTTATATCAAAATCGTATTATTTTAGCCTTTTCTAATAAATATAAAGCTTTTCATTCTACTGGTTCATGCACCAAGTAAATCAGGTGAATACTCAGTCTTATTTGCCTTTAAAGGTATGAAAAGTTTGGATAAAACATTATTTAAATTTTGTATACATATAGAAAGCCAACTTAAACTTTAAAATGTAAAAACAATTTTGGGATCAGTAGTACTTGCCTCTTGTTTAAACAGCCCTGCTCCCCCAGCCCTTCTATGTACAGACTCTTCCTGTACAGTGCTGATAAGCCCCACCCCCCGAGTGACATCACTCACTATTTAGAGAGCAGGTTCTTATGTG
Source organism: Pipa parva (assembly GCA_019650415.1). Taxonomy (NCBI): domain Eukaryota; kingdom Metazoa; phylum Chordata; class Amphibia; order Anura; family Pipidae; genus Pipa; species Pipa parva. The sequence continues at coordinate 10,727 of WMED01007218.1, forward strand.
GAATCCCTTTCCCTTCTCATTATATAAAGCCTGTTCCTATCCCTGAACATGTGCATGGCAATGGTTCACAGGAACAAAGCAGTTTAAGGGCAATATTGAGCTCTGCTGAATTAAGAGATGTGTCAGGAGTTTCTTAATCACTATTTTGTTTGACAATAGGTAAATGTGGATTTCTTTATAGACAGGGTTTACAAACCCTTTAATATTTAGTGACGCATCTAAAACCAATTTTCCATTTAGTGAAAAGTGATATTGCGCATGTGAATTTATGAATACAATTTTGAATAAAAGCATCTGGACAAAATTTTAAATATGGAAATTTTTTTGATTCTCTATCCTTATTGGGTCACTAGTTTCCTTTGCATTAATATGTTTGTAAATTTCTTTTTAAATATTGCAAGCATATTATATAATGCCTTTAATAAAGCAATGCCATAACAATTGTATTTCAAAGAACATGATCATTGTTCAGTATACCTACAGCAAAGTCTTTCCAAATGCTAGCAGGCAGAAGGGTCAAAGAGTTTCAATTACAGCTGTGAATTGTCATTTTTAAGAGAGATTACAATATAAGTATATAACTGCAATACAGAGGTTCTCATACTTATGGTGTACTATTAATATTACATAAGCTTGAACAATTTCTATCTTACCATTGTATGTTGTTTTTTTCCCTACCAGAAACCTGGTAAAGCAAGTTTATCAGGGTGCTTTTCTACCCGATCTGCACCTGCACGCTTATTATGCCAATGGCTGGAATGACATTTGACATTGTTACCAGCCAATCCAGGGAGAAGCAATAATTACTTACCCTTTAAATCCATTCAAAGCTTGCAGTTCTTGTTTGTATAAATGTGTGTATTTACATTTATCCCTTTTATGAATATATTTTAATGTTTTTGCTATATGCCGGCAATACTCCTTTTACTTGGCTGCTACATAATAATGAATGTATATAATGGATCTTGTTTTAATTATAAACATGATCAGATTAATTGCAGTTTTTGCACAATATAAGTTGGGTATTTGTGTTGTAAATTTTATTATTATTATTTTTGGCTCTTTATATAGTGCTGACATCTTCCACAGCACTTTCCAGAGATTATCCATTCACTTCAGTCCCTTCCCTGTGGAGCTTACAATCTAGTTTTCTATTCAGATATAGAAAGACACAGACGAGGGTTGATTTAATTGGGCTTCAATTAATCTCGAATGCTTTTGAATTGTGGGAAGAAACCAGAGTGCCTGGAAGAAACCCTTGAAGCACAGGGAGAACATGCAAATTTTGGGGGTAATTCACCATTGTGCGAAGTGAGGTCCGGATACTTCGCCTCACTTTGCACATGGTGTTACGCGCTTGCTGATGTCCTGCACGCGGACATCAGCAAACGCTTTAAAGGGATTCCAGTCTCGGCGAGAGCACTCGAGTTGCTTCGCCAAGACTGGAATCCCTTTAAAGCGCTCGCTGATGTCCGCGTGCAGGACATCAGCGAGCACATAACAGTCTGTACGAATCCAGGACCTCCAGGACCTCACTTCGCACAATGGTGAATTACCCCCCTTTATGTGGATGAAGTCCAGGATGGAATCAAACCCAGGACCCAGAACTGTGCTGCAGAGTCACTGCACTTCCAACTTTGTATTAAAAAAACAAAATAATAATAACTTTTTTCAGCCATCTATGTATGCGAGGGATCCACATTTTCCATGGAGCATATCAAATAAACACAAATTAAAACATTAATGTTAAATGAGGGTTCATTAGTAGATTGTAAACCTTTTTAGCAGTGCACTCTATCCATATTTTTCACCCAACTCTGGCATAATCATTTTTAGATAATTTGTAATTTTATTTTTTCACTATTGTACTACTTTTTAGAATTTGTTACCAATTACATTATAATATGATTCCATCCATATTTTTGCATAGATATAAGTATTTTCCTCTATGTAAGCAGCTCCAAATATACTTAGCCTTATGGTACTCTGGAGTCTGTCACCCTTTTTTGCCCTTTTTTTTTTTTTTTACACCATCTCAACTCTTGTTGTATTTGAATGGCTCATTTAGCATGGTTTAAACATTCATAACCGGAACAACAGTATACATGAGAAGCAACCAATCGTTGAAGCACATATCCACAGCCAATTACTGATATAGACCACAGTAGGCAATAAAGGATCAGTGTGATAGTTAAGTTAGCTACTTTGTCTGCTTGCATAAACAAATGTATTTCATGGTGGCTGTCTGTTCCTTTACTGAAAATTAGCCTGAAATTCAAGTAAAATCATTTGTTCTTTTTCTAGAAGAGTCAAACTATTGCTTCATGGAATAGAAGCATGTCTGTCCCTTTAATGTATACACTTCAAGAGTCTATAAACAATAGTAGTAGATGGATGATTTCTTATTATAACTAATCATCCACACTCTGTGTGTTCCTGAATTGAAAGTAGGCAGGCATGTGTACCAAAATGTACACAACAAAAAAAAAAAAAGATTTTTAATTTGGAAAAATTTGTACTTGCAGTAATTGTAGAAAAGTGATTTTATTTTTTCTATGCATTCTGGGGGGGTTATTCACTAAAGTCCAAATTGTTGCGTATAGGTGAGAATTCACTAGATAAAGACAGTCACAATAGGCTGCTACTGTCACAGTCGCATCTTTATAATGAGAATATTGTCACAGTCACAACTTTATTATAGGAAAATTGTCGCAATCTTAACATTAAAAAATTGTCGCGGCTTTACAACGTGGAAATTGTAGCAGATTTACTATGGGAATCTGCTGTCTGCAAATTCGACAGTCGAATTCGCACCTTAGTGAATAACCCCCTGGGTGTTGTTCATGTGTCCTGTGTTTAGTTCCACCCAGGTCATTGTCTGCCTTAAGTATGTATGTTAAGACTGCTGGCATGAGTTCACTCTACTGTTTGGCATCATGTTTGGAAAAATTGGTTTCTGAAAGCAAGGATTGATGTAAACGGTTAAAACTATCCTTGTAAAGTGCTTCTTACCACTTTAGTGTAATATAAACAAATAATAATAGTTTCCAGACAGAAAAAGAACATGTGACATTTTTGACTGTAGTGTCCCATTTAAATCCACATGTCCAAAGAGCCTACAGGAATTTCTTTTGGGAGCCTTTCCATACTTGGCGTTACCAGGCGGCACCATGCATTGCTGGCTCCAGACAGGATACTACCCAAGCTAGACAATGAGAGCCACAAGCTGCTGTCCTGACTTAATCAGCTGCAGAATTTGTAAACTGCACGTGTCATAGCTGAAAATGTTAGCCCTTTAGTAGAAGCTTGAAAAGGTTAGATCTGATAAAAGCCGTCAGCGTTGGAGGAAAATGATTTATGAGGATGTAATGACACAAAAATGCCTCATTTATCACTCATATGCAGATAGGTTAACGTCTTTATGTCAGACTTTTAAAAACCGGACCGCTTGGAATTGTCAAAATAGGTGCTTAATTACCCTTTCTGCCTTTCATTCTGAATTACTTTCGTTTCAATTTTGGTCATTTTCTCCCAGATTAATTTCAAAATTTTCATATGGTTCCTATTAAAAGACATTCATATTTCAGATTTTTTTGCGGCTGTGTATTACAAGGTTGTTTGAAGTTTTATTAGCTAAAGCTGTCGGGAGGGAAGGAGTGCCTGATAGTCTGGGCAATTTCTGAGTTTATTTTTTGCTTCAAGATAAATGGGGTGTTGAAACAGGAATTATTTGGTTAGGAGATTTTTCCCTATTTTAATAGCCCATATTTTTCTCCAGTGGGGCGTGTTAGAGCACAGTCTCTATTAGTCCCCCTTTGTTTTATATGATTTGCTAAATGACAGTCTTTGCATGTCATAAACTGTTTTTTTTTGGGGGGGGAGCATATTTGCAGGTCTCTTTAAGCAAATGCAATTCTTAAAATCTAAAACATCACAATGGAAAGATTGATTGATATTAGATTGTGGGTACTGTTGGGGGGGACATTTTTTTAATCATATAGAATTTGTATTAACTTTATTTTTGATGCCGTTATAATGAAGGAATACAAGACAGTAAAGAAAGCCGTGAATTCCAGGTCAGATGCTTTCCTCCCACACACAGCTAAGAATTGCCTCCTTTAAAATAATTTTTGAATGAGATGCTCTTTAGCTGTACATGGAGTTAGGGAGCTACAACTTTAGTTTAACAGCACAAAGAAGAAGAATAGTTTTGGAAATACTGAGGGTAAAGGAAAATATGGAAAGACAAGGATATAGTAATTTATACTACATGGGCTTTTCTGATCTAATCCCATATAAAGACCTAAGTCTGGTACCTTATGGAAAAGACAAATCAAAGATTCATTTAGTGCACACTATATGCACTTTTTCGGGCCTAATCCCGAGATCTAAGTCTGGTACCTTCTGAAGATTCCAAAGGAGAGCTTGCTATTTGATACCCTTTATACCATCAACTACTCTGAGCTGCATTATATAAAATCTGTGTAATTAAAGATATGACAAGGAGAAAGCAGCAGTGTCTCTTAGCAAGCAATCTCGCTTTGTGAGATATAAAAAGTGCATTCATGCTGAAGAAAAACTGTCAAAAAATCTTCATTCACCCGGCTCTTTGTAGGGGCTTTTAAAGACCTTTCAAAGAATTACACTTGATTAAAATAAAAAGAAGTAGAAGCAAAAAAAAAAAAGTCCCTCATCTCACGGAATCGTAAAGTGTTATAAAATTTCATAATGTTAATACATTAGTAACATAACTAGAATAGGCGACAGAAGAGAAATGACGATGTTTGACTCACACTGTACTTATTAGAGAAATATTTGTCTTCTTCTTACATTTTTTTTTTATGAAGGGTAACTTAATGTCTTTAATGCCTTGCCTTTTAATCCGTTTCTCTATTGCCGAGATAACAAATTGAGCTTGTGGCATAATGTATCATTGAGCTTTTTTCCTGGAAGCATCACATGGCATTATATCTGCTTAGATAGATATGACATAAACTGGACTTCTCTCCAAAGAAGTTTAATAAGTAGAATTAACCTTACACATTTGTTCTTATTATTATGATCATTCATTTAGAAAAGCTCTTTCTATAAAAGAGATTAGAACCCAAATGGAACAATGATCAGAAGACTGAACGCTTGCATTCTAAACCAGGGGTGTATACAAGTGCCACTACAGGTGCTGTTGTCTTAGAACTATTTTGTGTTAATCTTAACATTTGAAAGAAGTCAACTCTATCACCTTCATAAAGTTATGTACGTCCACATTGAGATTACAAGAAGCTTGTTTTACATTGCACATTTACATTTAAAAAATGTTACTGAAATTTTAAGGTGAGCAAATATTACTCAGCAATACAAGTATACAAATACCAGGCACCAGCAACATTCATATAAAGCAGGAAGAAGGTAAATTAAAGTAGGGTGATTAAAAAAAAAAAGTAATTATCATCATAACGGCCTAGTTTATTAGGTGAGAACATGAGAGGTCCTAAGGCTAGGTTTACACTAGCGTATGATGCGCAGGTCAGGTCCACGGTCTGCACTGAAGGCAGCAGTGGTGATGGCGCGCGTGCCCTCTCTGGCACACGTGCCATAGGTTCACCATCACTGGGCTTTGCAGTTGCATTAAAGTCACTCTTTTCTTTGTGAAGTTTCTAATCCTGGTGAGCAGTGGGAAGATGGGGTCTGATAAGTGCTATCAGTCTTGTTGGCTGGAATAAAATACTTTTGTAGATAGAAAACAACTAAATTGATACAACTTTGAATGGCTATCCAGTTATCAGTCGTAAACTTCTACTAACTTTAATCATTTAACATGCTTAGAATCTGCCCTTATCTTAACTAATGGGCATTATCACACCTTGTGTCTCCTGTCTACGCTATGTTCCAAATTATTATGCAAATAATATTTTCCAAAATTACCTATATGAATTGCAGTCATTGTAATTTTCCAGTCATCAACTATTCAAGTATAATTGAAAGCTTTTTGAACAAACTGCCTATGATAATTGTATATTTAAAAAAAAAAAACACTCAAAATGCATGTTCTAAATTAATATGCACAGCAGAGTTTTCAACCTTTTCATTTTTATTAAGAACAAAAAAATGGTCATTTGTCAAACTATAAGCATTAGCAGGTTATTACAAACTGAAATCAAACAGTTTTCAAGGCAAAACTTTATTCTAGGTGATGTTACATTTGCACATACTGTAGGACCACTTGTTCAAAAGAAGCTTCTGAACTCTCTCGTCCATTGAATTTGTCAGTTTTTGGATGGTTTCTGCTTCAATTGTTTTGCATGAGGACATAATACCCTCCCAGAGCTGTTGCTTAGATGTGAACTGCATCCTGCCATCATTGACACTCCTTTTGATGATGCTCTAGAGGTTCTCATTGGGGTTGAGGTCAGGGGAGCATGGGGGCCACACCATAAGTTTGTCCCCTTTTATGCCCATAGCAGCCAGAGATGCAGATGTGTTATTTGCAGCATGAGACGATGCATTATCATGCATGAAAATGATCTTGCTGCGGAATGCACAGTTCTTCATTTTGAACCATGGCAGGAAGTGCTGTTTGAGAAACTCCACATACATTATGGAGTTCATCTTTACCCCTTCAGGGATCCTAAAGGGGTCAACAATCTCTCTCCCCATGATTCAAGTCCAAAACATTACTCCACCTCCTCCTTGTTGGTGCCGTAGCCATGTTTGCATCCTCCACTCCATCCATCTGGACCATCGAGCGTTGCACAGCACTCATCGTGAACAAAACAGTTTTGAAGTCAGTCTTCATGTATTGTTTGGCCCAGTGGAGCCATTTCTGCTTGTGTGCAGTGGATAGAGGAGGTCGACAGAATGGCTTACGCACAGCTGCAAACCTCTGAAGGACTCTGCATCTTGTTGTTCGGGGGACGTTGGAGGCACCAGCAGCTTCAAAAACTTGTCGGCTGCTATGACGAGGCATTTTTGCAGCTGCTCTTTTAACCTGACGTACTTGGCTGTTGGAAAGAGTCCTCAATTTTCGCTTAGCACGCATACGTGTGTGCTGTGAATCAGCTACATACTTCTTGATTGTGCGATGATCACG
>WMED01007219.1:0-17813 GCA_019650415.1 Pipa parva
CAACACAAACCTTCGTGCGGGCAGGTGTAGGCGTAAATGTTGAAAAAAAAATGCTAGGGGCGCCCTTCTGGGCAGGCGGCGCCCCTAGCATTTGCCTACTCTGCCTAGTGGCAGAGCCAGCACTGCATACAAGCCTAAACCATGTATTAACTGATTTTCTTTAGGTAATCTTCAAATGGGTATGTGTATTTCAATGGCTAATATATCCCTATCCTAAAATTTTACATTTAACACACTTACTTCGGTTTAATAACAACATCTTTTCCTGAAGCAATACATTTTGTATATATTACAGAGTAATGTTGTTTAGCAAGATATTGCCGGGAGGTATTTGGACCAATATGCCTTGTTATAATTTATTTAATGCATAAGGGAATTTGATCATTATGCTGTAATAAATCTATCTTGGATGGCACATCAATTTACAACTTTACGTTATTAAGCCCAAGCATTTCATAGGTTTACCTGTATTGTGAGTGGGCTAATTTAGACTTCTATTTAGAGGATGGAGGAGAAGAAATACAATTTGCTGTGTGCTAGGAAATAGGAATATGCCCACATTTTGAAGCTTTTGGTTTGTGGTTTAAAACAATCTATGCTAATTTTATATATTTTTATTTGTATTTGATTACACAGTGCTGAACTTATTAAAGGGATAGTAAAGCCTGTAAAAAAAATAATAGTGCTTTCTGTTTACTGGCCACCTAGTTTTAAGTACAGTAAGAGTTAAAATCACAGGTTTAAACTTGCTGATTTTGCAGAATACTGGGCTGACATCACCGTGATTTCGGGTTGCTAGCCAATCCAGAACCGCTGACATCACCGTGATTTCGGGTTGCTAGCCAATCCAGAACCGCTGACATCACCAATGTGACATCAGCACCTCCAGATTCAAAAGGGCTGAGAGAGCCACACGTATATGGCTCTCTCAGCCCAAAAAATTGCCGACCCCTGGTATAGTAAGTAGTGAAAACCTTCATATACATACGTATTTCCCAGCAGTGTGGTGGTGGGGGAGATGGGCAATTGCCCATGGCCTTCCAATCTCAATGGGGTTCCTCACGCCAGTCACCAGAGGAAAAAATAACTTTTAGACCTTTATGTGACCATTCATATTTTTATGAATAAGCCACACAGTGACACACACTAAGTCAGACAGACACAGCCTTGGGCCAATTTATTCCAGATTTAGTTAACCTAATATGGTTTTGGATTATGGGAAGAATCGAAAGCAAGTATGGGGACAACCTACAAACTTCATGCAAATGGTCACCAGGGTGGAATCAAACCCAGAGCTTCCAGGTGACATAGGTACGGTATTACAATAAAGCAATGCCCGATATAATGCCCAATTTATCAATGGGTAAAAGGTTTAGGAACTCAAAGGATTATGATTGGTTCCTATAGGTTAACTAGACTTGGTCATTCTTTACTTTACCCTGAAAGTCTACTTTATTGTTATTGTACCTGGTAGATTGATGATTGGTGGAAAAACTCTCACTGATATTATCTTAGCTCGTCCCTAACTAGTAGTCACCTAGTGAATATCTCCAGTCTTATATATAATAATGCATATACACTATTATATATTATAGAAATACAATCGAAAGCATTTTAGCATTCCAAAATATTTTCATTTCCTAATAAGGGCAATATCGCTTCTGTCCAGTTATAATTAGCGTGCAGGCAAATTAGCAGGTTTAAAAAGTTACATTATATCATTAGTTCTGCAATATGCTTGCAAATTATTACTAATAATTCCAGGAAAAACAACATGCTTTGTTTATTCAATCAGATAAATGTATATTCGGCAGTGTGAAAAATAACTAACTGACATATAATGTCAATAGAAAAGTCATATGCTCTTCAGCCTTCAATTTACTTGTACAGACATTCAGTCTATAGTTTAAAATAAACCAGGCATACTCGCTAATTGCTATTTACATGTGCTCTGGTAAATTGATTTAATTTTAAATTAGGTCAAGAAAAGAGTATATTTTTCTTTATACTTTTAATTTTCTTTGGTCATATATTTAAATGTAAAGCGATTATTTGTTTCCTACGTTGGGGCTTATTCATAAAAGTCCGAACAGTTGTGTAAAGATCCTGTTGGTGCACATATATAGGGTGTATTTATCAAAGTCATTTGGACCTTTTCCGACACTTTTCGAATCTGTTCGCAGCTTTTCGACCACTATTTTTGTTGTGAAGAGTTACCGGACTCAGAAAAATTTGTGCAAAAATCTCCCATAGAGAATAATGGGATTTTGCTACTTTCAATCTGGCAAATATATCTTGACGACTAAATTAGGCGCAAGTGCCTTCATAAATTCCAAATTGGGCAATGGAGACTTTTTCTGCCGTAACTATTTGGGAGGCAGATTCACTCTTTAATGAATAAGTTACCTTATGGAGTTCAAAGAAACTGGACAACTCCAGGTTAAAAATTAGCCTTGATTAAACCCTCATAAATAATTTCCTAAATACCCAGGTGAAGAGGCATAAAATAGGGGTTGCAGTAGTTTCTGCCAGGCCTGATGTCCAGCAAAACCTACCCACAGGGACCTCCTATACCCTAAAGTAAGTTTCTGTGTGTGTGTGTTCTTGGTGGTATTAGTGCTGGTGGTGCTGGTGGTGGTGGTGGTGCTGGTGGTGGTGCTGATGGTGGTGGGTAGGGGTGGTGCTGGTGGTGGTGGTGGGTAGGGGTGGTGCTGGTGGTGGTGGGTAGGGGTTTTGCTTTTAGCATTCTCTTATTTCTGTTCCTTGCAATGTTTACAGCTTTAGGGCATAGTTACTATTAGACTTACTATTACTGTTAGTAATTATAGCCACACCTGAGATTGCATATGTTTCACTGTAGTGAAATAGTGCAATACAGTACAATAGTAGCATTTTCACAGGTACCAAAACCATAGCATATAACTATATATCAAAAATAGTTAGCAAGCACTCCTGGGTCTTGAAAATAGTTAAAACATCAAAAAAAATAATTATTAACTCATCATTTAAAAACCTCTTGGAACTTGATCACAGCTGTTCAGAGGCAAAAAAGAAATAAACTGTGTCCCCACCGAAAATTGTGTATTTATACTACATTCACTCAGTGGTGAAACACTGTGCACTCATCTCCAAAGGCATGCTGGATGTACAAGGCGACTGTCCAATACACTGCAGTGATGCATGCAGGACATCATCAAGCGCATAACACCATGTGCAAAGTGAGGCGAAGGATCTGGACCTCACTTCGCACAATGGTGAATTACCCTCCCCCCCATGTGTAAACTAAAACCAAAAGTATTTATAAGATCTTAAAGGGGCATGCATCCAAAATCAGATTAAAGGCAAAGTTAGAAAAAAAAAAGGAGATAAATTTTTTTTTTGGAGAAAATTGCAGAAAAATAAGAAATATATTTGTATATGTGTATAATAATATAAATGTAAATCTGGTAATATAGATAGTTTGTAATACACAATGAACAACTGCATAATATAATACAGACCATACTGATAGTCACATATTTATATACTGACATTATTCAATAAATTATCATTAAATAAGAATGAAAATCTCCTCATAAATCACATTTCTTCATTTAGCCTTCCAAAAACACAATAAACCCACAATCTTTCCCATGCCAGTTAATGACTTCATTATCTCTGCTTCTTCTACATGTATTATTTCACAAGTACAAGGCAGCCATTGTAGCAATTTAGTTCCACCCCCTGCAGAGGATACTACTGCTCTGGACAAATTCTTCTTACAGAGCATGTGTGAAAACCAGCACTGTGCCTACTGACTTGACTGTTAGAAAGGCAGGAGGAATAAAGAATTAATGCTTTTGTCAGCCTTTCCTTGTTTTGGAAGTATAGTGTAGTGGTTAAGATATATGTTTTGCATGTGGAAGGTTCAAATCTCAATTTTTTAATCACTAAATAAGGTGGTACCTCTATTTTGTGTAGACAGTGGATACATATTGTTAAAGAAATAAAGGATTTAACAACCTAATAAAATAAATTTTAAAAAAATCTAGTGGCACTTTATAAATAAAAATATACATGGTCTTAATATGAATGCCTGCTGATTCTGTGAGTGTAATATATAGTGCATGCGTAGTGCTGCCACTTTAACTATAAGGCAGCACTGGGTCACATGTTCTGATGTAGCAGGCAGAAGTCTTGTATTGGAAAGTGTGCTAGTCTCCATGTTGATATACCTGTTATGAGTTGCTGTTCCAATATTCCCTTAGTAAAAGTAATTCCTTTACAACTACAGTCCTGTTGTCTGTCTGTACACTGGTGCACAGTTTACCCACAATCCTCAGTAAGAAGCTTAACAAAAGATTTATTAAGTTGTGCAGGGACCCTTTACTCTCTCACACAAACAAAATCATATGAATTCTGGCCAAATGTTCTTTAGTGAAATCACTTGAAAGTTAGTAAATTATAAAATTTGCTCATTTTTAATGTGATCCTCCAAACTTTGGGAACCATAAATCGATGCTACTCCCTTTAATAAATATGTCCCATATATTTATTATATACCTTAGTTTATCTCGCATAATATTGTACATGAAAAATATCAGCAAGGACATAACTGAAGGCGCTGAACAGGCAATGGACAATTGAAATCTAATTTAAAAGAAATTAGTGCATATACCATACATACTTTCAGTGTAATTGTAGAATATTACATTTAACAGTAGGTAAGCCATTGAAGCGGTTTATGTATTGGGAAACTCTGCAAGGAAACAAGCAAGCCTTGAAATTATATCTGTAACAACATTTTTTTCCAGCTCATTCAAACGACCTTGGTTGAAATTTGCTTTATTATAATTCAAGTCTAAGGCCAGGTTCACACTGGCGTATTTACACTAGCGAATATACGCTGCGCTTCAAAAAAAAAAAAGGCATGTCAATCCCTCTGCCATTTACCTGTTCCGGACAAATTAGCATTGAATACAAGCGTGTGAACGCTTGTTGCCGTTTACTCAACGAGCATACTGATGCGACGTGAAGAATGCAGCCAGAGAGGAGCAGCTGCCAATGCCGAGGGAGTGTTCACATGGCTTTGGGTAAGTACAATAGAAAAGTGCGTCCTGAAGATACGCCGCCCTGAACTTGCCGGAGTATTTTCCGGACACACTATTTTAAAATCGCAGTGCATAAATGCTCTGGTCTGAACTTGGCCTAAGTTTCAAGTGTAAGATCATATTTTAAACGTTATTATTTTGATAGAAAATCATAAAACATCCACATTTGATAACTTCCCCTTTGATTCTCCAGTTTGTGCTTTATATAGTTTTTATATCTTCTGTAAAGGAAGATCCTACGTAATCTTTCCAGCAACAAAACATTATACAAAGCTTTTTTAAGCTGTTTGCAAGAGTTCTGAGACAGAGGTCAATGTGGCTTTGCTGCTCTGCAAAGGATTTTAATTTTCATCCTAAACGGGAAAACAAAAAAAGACCTGTATTGTTTTGCATGATAAAGCGGTTTATTATTGATTTAAACACTTCTGTGGTCTCAGCATTTCTGTTTAAAGATTTACATAGAAACCGCTGCAAAAAGAAGTAAACACAGCTGGAAAAACAAATGACAGATTTCTAAACTTCAAATGATACTTTAAAATTTAAGTTACCCTTTGAGAACATTTTTTTTGTGGGGTAGGGCAGTGATAGATTCTACTGCTAGAGCAGATCGGCGGTGATGTATCTGCATTAATTAATTGCTATATTGGTGTTTAGTATTCATGGGTCTACCTATGGCTTTGGTGAGATATAAAAAGGTTACCTCATATTTGGGGGATTGTGGGTACTGTTGCATATGCACCAACACAAGCTTTCAGGCAGGCATAATGTGTTAAATTGTTGAACTACTTGTGATGTCACAGCCTGTGAATATTTGCCAAATGTACCACTTAATTTTTTTGGGATGGACGGACAGATCATAGGGAAGCCTTAAAAGGCAACCCATCCAATAATATCCTCACCTAATATACAGAGCAACACAATTTCTTCAGTAATGGTGACTGTTGCTTGCATGTGACCTTGTTTGGTAGTTGTTCTTGTGTACAGGTGAGCTATAGAGGAAAATATTGGGTGAATATGTTTGAGTGATGAAGTGGGAACCAATAAAACCAGAAATGGTACCTGACTGAGATTACACTGGTGAAATTTATTAAACTTGGAAAGACCGCTTTTGGTCTTCCCAAGTTTATCGCGCGAGATCTCGGGTTTTTCTATCTCAATTTTTCAAATTTTCCAGTGGAAAGGTAGCCATATTTTACATTAGTAGTATGGTTACCTTTTTATCGAAAATCAAGATTGAAACATCAAAAAAAAAAATGTCACGAGAACAACGCGAGATCTTGCGCAATAAACACGGAAAGACAGAGAGCGGTCTTTCCAAGTTTAATAATTTACAGTTTCTGGTCAATATTAACTGCAAAATATAAATGTGTCCCCTGCTTGGGAATGCTTAGGGGCCTCATGCTCCAGAGTTCTGCTCTTTGAAGGTTGTGGGTGGTGGGGGCAGGGCTTAATGGGATTCATATCATTGTGGGGGTGGGGCCAAACTGATTAACAATGAATGAACCTAGGTGGGAGAACATGAAGGTTTGATACTGCAAAATGTAGATTCTGTAAGGCCAACATGTTAAGTTTTAACATTTCAAATATACGGAAACGGAAATTGGCTATACACCAGGTTTCTGCAAAACAGCTTAATAATGCAAGTTTTTGTGAATATTTCCATGCGGGGATATTTATAAAGATCATTTTGCCTTTTTTGAATCATTTTACCTTGCTTCCCTATTTTCCATTTTGTTTTACTTTTCAATTCCTCTGCTTCATAAAAGGGTCCAAAAAATATTTTTTAACATTAAAAAAAAAAATTGCCAACGATAAATATGGATCAGTCGGAAGCAGCACACTTGGTTAAATCACAGGCCCAGCGCCATAGGGAATAATCGTTTACACCAGCCAGAGGCTGGCGCACAATTTTAAGTCATAATTTTCACTTTGAACTCCCTTTTAAATAGGTGAAAAACGGTAAAATTTATTTAAAAAAAAATAACTGTTTCTCCAGCGTTAACCGGTCACAAAACTTTTCGACTTTATATAAATAGCTTACCTATATGTAGAAAGCTACAGGTAAGAATAGACCTTGGGATGAAATATTAAATGAATTATTTTCTGGCTTTAGAGTTTCACATCACATGCAAACAATTCTTCAGAGAAATTAAACCTTAGTAGTGTTTGGGAATGAGGTTACTTATTAATAAAACTGATTTATAAGAAGTCACTGTTCTGTACTACTTCTATGATACTGGAGGGCACATCAAGATTTATAATCAGCTTTAATCTCTTACAGTAAATGTTCTAAATCATTCTGTTTCATCATTAAAATGGCACACGTGTCAACCGTGACACGCAAAATACATATTTATCTCTGTTGTAAATATTAATAGAGTTTTCCTGATCTTTTGGTAATTAGAACACAGAAGGAAATAAAGGGTCAATTTAACTTTAAGGATGTATACCTTTAAACCCATTACACTGGTAATAACTATTAGGGGGGTTTTAACAACAGGTGTAATTGTTTACAGAGGTCTATATCATAGCAACCAATCAGAATTTGTCTTTCAGTATTCTAGTTTACTTTTACCAGAGAATGTTAGCATCTGATTGGTTGCTATGGGTAGACCTCTAGAAAGCTTATCCTGTTGAAGAATCCCTCTGTTATCTTGAAAATAATGGCAAACATGGATAATTCCCAATTGATCTTCATCCCCTACCCCACTGTGACATACTGTACATTGCAATTGCTGTCTGGTTTTAAGTTTGGCAACCTTGTAATGAGGTGGTAATTTGGTTCCTGGTTTGGCAGAGGAAATTCGAAAAGATTTGAGTAGAAAAATAAGAAACAATATAAGCTCAAGACAAAACACACAAGGATTTGGTCCAGACCCTAATTTTCTATCTTAAAATTCATTAAAAAATAAGGAGTTCATGGGTATCTGTAATTACAAGCCATTGTGATAGTAGATCCCAGTTGATTGTACCATGATGCTTAGGGGGTTATTCACTACAGTCCGAATTGTTGTGTAAAGGTGTGAATTCGCCAGCTAGAGACAGGCACAATAGATTGCAACTGTCACAGTCACATCTTTATAATGAGAATATTGTTGGAGTTGTGACTTTATTATGGAAAATTATCACTGTCGTGACTTTACAATGGGAGAATTGTCGCAGTTGCGGATTTGCTATGGGAATTCGCTGTTTGAGAATTCAGCAGTCTCATTTGCACCTTAGTGAATAAGTCCCTTCGTTCCAGTCTCAAAGCTTTAATTTCTTTAATTCCTTGATATAAACTAACTGACAGGCATCTAATAGTCTGTCTTGAGCTAAATTATATAGAGTATGATTTATGCCTTTAAATAATTTATAAGGATGTTAATAGACACTGAGAAGTTCCATGACCATACAGAGGGTATGAAACTCTGAAGGGACCTTTAACATCCTTATACATTTCAGAACAGGATACTGTAAGGTGGGTACCAGTTGTAGGAGGAAGGAGAACACGACCAGACGCCAAAGCAGAGGAGAAACACGGTGAACTCCGGCGCAGGACAGATGAGGAGGAAATAGAACGAGAGGTATTCCTAACAGATACATTATTCTTTATAATACACATGACAGTTTTGGAAAACAAAATAAAACACAATTACACCTTGAAGCCTATTTTAAAGCAATTGTTACTAGAACAGCTTTTCTAGATTTAGCTCTTTCTTTTGCTATATTATCACCCAGAAAACTTTATTTTAAGGTTGTAATGTTACACTGTAGCTTGTTCAGAAAAACTACAGCCATGTCACCTGCAAGAGGGTATTAGTGCAGGAAAACCAGTTTGTGATTTACTTAAAATGATGTGCTGCAGTGACAGTGATACCATATTTTAGAAATTGCATAGATTTTTTCATGTTCCAAATTGAACTGTAAGGTATTTAGTCACAATATAGTATCAGTTGTAGACAGAAGCCTTAGTTAACTCCTTATTTTGTCATTATATCTTGCAGTTCTGTAATAATGTGTTTCTAAACCTGAATGACTACAAATCCCATGAGCCCTGTGACATATTTACTTACGGAAAGGGTGCAGTGGTAGTTTGAGGGATGCTGAGGGAGTTAAGAGAAGTGACTGGGAGAAGATGAAGTATCAATGCGTCAACATGTTTCAGAATTACTTTTAAACACGGAAGTGGAGTGATGGTTGCTTTCAGTTATAATTGGATAGTTCTGATGACCAGTACCATGTTTCCCCAAAAATAAGACATGGTCTTATATTGACTTTTGCTCCTTAAGACACACTAGGTCTTATTTGGGGGGGGGATGCCTTATTTTTGGGGACAGGGTACTGGTATGGTATATTTTTTGTATTTTACTGCGGCTAGGTCTTATTTTCAGGGGAGGTCTTATATTTCTCAGGTTTGTAAAAATTGCACTAGGTCTTATTTTCTGGGGATGTCAGTGTCAGGGAAACAGGGTAGTTTATATGGTTATAATTTACAGGAAATTCCATGCACTTCCTGTATACTGTATATCATATATTTGATAAAGTACTTCAGTTCAAATGGGCTACGTGATGGATTACTTACCTTATAAAAGTTACAAATTCACAAACCTTCAAGCTTTTTTGTTTTATGTTTATTGTATTTAGAAGGGTGTACATTGGTAAACATATATGAGCTTTCACTATATATATATATATATATATACTGTATATATATATATATATATAAATAAACACATTTCATATAAAATAAATAAAAAGAAGTAAAACAAGGCTTTTCTGCTTCTGGGGGATAGTAAATTAAATGCTAATCTCAGCAACAGAGCGACATTTCAAATATGGTGGGGTATCATATGAATCATCTCTGGAACCAAAAGAGTTAACATGTAGGTGATGCATGCCGATATCAGAAGGACTATAATGCAAAGATTTCTAATACCTGGATCAGCATTTTTTATAATGGGGAATGTATATGAAATGGTGACATGACATGATTTCCTAAGTCAAAGTGATATGTTGTCAGGGAGTTTTAGAATACAAGGTGCTGTAATGGTCACAGAGACTTGACATAGTATATATAAAGCATTTATAATACTCTGTATATTCTATTGTGTTTCTGACAATACATGAATGTAGGTTTTAAATTTTCAATTATTGGCTAGAGCAGAGTAAAAGGTAATTATGGTCAAATGGTGTGAAAAATTCTTCATCAAATCTAGGATAACGTAGTGTCTGGGATATACATAAATGGGTTGTATTAGTAAATTTAGAACCAGTTTAGAATCAACTAGGGATCCAATGCTTTGCATTACCCCCCAAAAGAATTGACTTGCAGCTATCATGAAAGTCCTCTGCAATCTATGGGTCAACAGAATCTCTACAGCTAGATAAGGTTCCCTTTTGGGCCTCACCTATCATTGTGTCTCATGGGTTGAGAACCACTGCTCTAAAAATTGTATTCAGCTGCTCATCAGTCAATAATCCCTGTCTATCCTTACCCACTGTAACAGTCTGTTATGGATAAGGACTCTCAGGAAGATGCTTAGAGCATTGGGTCTGGGTTGTTAGAAGGTCTGGGACACCCTGGTATTGAACAACATCTTTTTGGGGCCCCGTATTTCACACTGGGGGAAAATCAGTATCCAGACACCACAGATGATGTCAGACAGTGAAGCAGAAACCAAAGGCATGTAAAAAGAATTGGGAGGCAAATTCTTAGTCGATATATGTCAGAAGGTTGAAGTTAGGCAGTAGGTAGTGAAGTCAGGAATCCAACAGAACTGATATGTGACGTCATATTTATAGTAATAGTAGCTGAAGAATAGTATGAACCAGTGCAAGATGTTCAACCAAAGGTTTTCTACCAACCCCATGGGAAAGCATGCACAGCCCAAATAGTGATAGGGCAGCTGCCTGAAATGCAGCATGTTCCCTGGTTCAATTCTGGGCAAGTGAAGAACCAGTACTTTTTGGGTGCTCACTGCATATAGAGAAGCACTTCTCTTTGACTGATCAAACACAAGGTGAAATGGGCAGGCAGAATCCAGAGAGCATGTACGTAGGATAAATACTATACTATGGCTACTGGGCAAGGTCTGTCACATCCAGAAGCTTTTCATGTGAGCAACAGTAGAGTAAAATTCCTATTTTTCCTTTACTTTTTCTTTAAATTTGAAATATATATATTGAAATTTTATAAAATGTTTTGAAAAAGATACCCACAGAGAAAATAAAGGGAAGGGGGTGATTGACTCCAGGGTGGGCCAATTGAAGCAGGGAAAGTAGGAAGTGGAGTAGGGGTATTTATAGGAAGAAGAGGAAGAGGAGAAACACAGTAGAGGGAAAGCAAGGCATTCCACCCTCCCTCCCTGGGTATAGCAAGTATCTGAAGGTGGTCGGTGGAAAAGAAAGAAGTATGGAAAGAAGAGCTGATTGTCGCAGCTGGTGGCGGAAAGGAAGATTGCCTGCTGGATATTAGCATCTCAAGGGGTGAGATGAGGGATGCATAGTGCGCAGGAGGGGGAAGGTGCCCAAGTTGGATGGGTATAGGTTACCCTGTAAATAGTTGCCACCTAAAGGTAAAGGAATGGTGGCATAAGGGGTTGACATAGCTAAGATGTTTTAAACTGTTTGGGCAGGCATCAATTATTTGGTTTTAATAGTTAATTGTTAAGATTGTTAATAAAAGCTGTGGCCTATTTTCACCCATCTCTCTTGTGTAATGGTGTTTTATTTAAGGGAGCATGAGGGGTGCTGTTAAGAGAAAGGAGGTAAGCGGAGATACAGTGCACACTATAGGAGTCAATCAATAATAGTTTTCAGCATCCTGAACAAACATGAAGGTGGGTTTCCAAAGGCTGAACCTGATGGACTTTGTCAGGGGAATATATCACCAAGTCCTATCATTTACTGGAATATAGTAACCCATAGCAACCAATAAGAATTCAGCATATGCTGTTATGGTGGACATAATGTAATGGAAGCCAACATTGTTTGCCATGGACTACTAGACCTCAGTAAAGTGTCGTCCCTGTTGGCCTATTCCTCTGTACGTCTTTTCTAAAACCTTACATACTATGTTAGATGGTAAAGTTTCTAATCTGAGTAAGGCCTTAATAACTTACAAATAAGTTACTGAACTTTAGAAAGTCTTAGAACAGAAGGAAAAACCTTATTCATAAAAAATAACCTAATTACTGGAGTGAAGCAAGAAGGAAATAAAAAAATAAACACAGCTTTGTGCGAGGAAGCATTAAATGTTTAAGAAACACAAGGAAAGGGGAAAAAAAAAATAAAATAAAAGTTGCATTCGCTTTTGAATAAAAAGGAATAAAATCAGCCCAGTTCCTGAGGGTAGCTATTAAAATCACATACTGAGTGTGCATTAGGTATATGGATGGATAGAAGTTAAAAAAGGAACATTTAAAGAACCCATAAAAAAACTAATTTAAATTACCAGGAAAGCAGAAAAACAAAACAATTCTTGTTGACACTAGACTGCTGGAAGGGAAAAAAATCATACAGCGTGAGTCTTTCGGTGCCAATTAGGCCGAGTCCAAACACCATCTAGAGAATAACTGAGCCAGAAGTACAAGTGTTGTGCCCTGTGAGACAGTCTTTAGTCAGCTGGCATGAAAGGAAGCATAAAAATATTGTGCACCGGCAGTTGATTGAGATGATGCCATCACTAACATCTTTCTTTCAAAATGTGCTTTAGTTGAAACTTTTTTTTTTTAGAAATGTCCTACCCATGGAATGTCCTACCCATGGAATGTCCTACCCATGGAATGTCCTACCCATGGAATGTCCTACCCAAGGAATGTCCTACCCAAGGAATGTCCTACCCATGGAATGTCCTACCAATGGAATGTCCTACCAATGGAATGTCCTACCAATGGAATGTCCTACCCATGAAATGTCATGGGGTTTTCTACTTTGATGGCTAATTAATCCTTTACATTTAGAATTATAGGGGGAAGTATGATGAAAGAAAACTGCTATTCTAATTCATTGCTGCTGAGGTTAAGGGAGTCGGAGGCAAGAGCACGTCACATCCACATTCTTGAGATATCACATGGTCACAGGGAAGGATTTTAGCACTTAGGCGTTTGGTTTTATTTTTCTTTACTTTATCTGCTATTTTACATTTTAAAACAGTTCCCCTTCATGCAAACTTCATCATCTGAATAATCCAGGTGGACTGAAGCTGATTTGGAGGCAAGAGAACAAAGGGGTACATGTGGGAAAATGGAAATGTTGCCGGAGGCCTACAGCAGATGAAGGGGTATGAAAACAGAGTGTTAAAAATGAAAGAGTCAAGGGCATCTGCTAGATAAGGAGGTACAATTAAAAGTCAACTGGAGAGTAGGAGAGTCTTTAAAGACTAATGGATAAATAAATCCCTAGTCAAAGATACTGGAACTCTGAAAGGTGGCAAAGGACTGGGTCCTGCTCTTAACCTGCTTAGGATGTTTATTGCTCTTCAACCATGGAATTCATTGATTTGATCAATAATAATTGCATCATAATCTGCATCTGTTTAGATGAACTAAGACTACAGACATGTTCCAGAAAGTTAAGGCAGAGTTTCTTCCCCTTACATCACTAGGTTCTCACAGAATTTGTTTAATTCTTCCCCTTCTAGGGCATTGGGAGATGTGCTGAAAGATGAATACTGTCAATATAACTTCGGGTTTGCAGGGGCACCACAGCGGATTTAGTGATGGCCCCACCCAAGGCTTGGAGTCTAAGAGATCCCCGTTCTTCGCCCTTAATCCCCGCAAGGGGCTATGGCCTTTGTCACAAGGGGATCCCAAGGTTTTGGCCCCTGGGGGGAGCCACCCACTGGTGGTGCTGAATTGGTGGAAGAAGAGTAGGAGGGAACTATTGAGAAAACCATGCGTCCCACTGTATTCAGAATTAGACTTTCTGCTTGAATATATCCCTGCAAAACAAGGAAAAGCAAATCATTATCTGTACACATGTAAAAAGCACAAAATGAACAGCACCTTCTCACAAACCCAGTGCACATTTATTAAGGTCTGAATAGCTCAGAAAAAAAAAAAATATCACAGCATTTGAATACAGGTGTGTAACTATAGAGGTCATACTGGCTGAAGAGGTGACCAGCCAGGATCACTGTGATCCCTCTGCAGGCTGACAGTAGTGGAGAGAGAGGGCAGTGCACTGGTGGGAAGCCCAGTGCCGACTTAAAAGTTAAAACTACTGATTATAGTTATATATAAAATTAGAAAGTTAACCAATTATATGTAATGCATGGTTGCTTACAATTCATTAGATGACGGTACCCTTCTGGTTTCATATAATCCACCATATCATATAATAATACTTTAAGGGATAAGCTGTAAACACTGAACTACAAGTTTTCAAAGAAGAATTAAACTTTGGTTTAATTTGTTATTTCATTGATAAGTCTGATAATTAAAAAAAAAACAAAAAAAAAAACTTAAAGTCCTGAGATGTGACTCATTAGAAGTTAAGAGCTGTCATACCACGTTGTTCTCCAACAGTAGAAGGCACCCATTTCACTGTTTTAGACACACCCCTTCCTTTTTCAGACACATCTCACACATAGGGGGTAATTCAGGAAAATCCTAACTTACCTGCCGATTCTTCGATTCACTTCGCAGAGACTGGAACACGCTCCCTGCTTTCCTCCACGCGGAGATCAGTGGATGCTTTAAAGGTACTTCGACTCAACTCTTGACCACTCAAGTTGCCTTGCCGAAGTACCTTTAAAGCATTCGCTGATCTCCGCTCGGAGGAGAGCAGGGAGCGCGTACCAGTCTCTGTGAAGTGAATCGAAGGATCGGCTGGTAAGTTCGGACTTTCCTGAATTACCCCCATACAGCTGTATGATAACCTGTGCCTCAGACCTAAATGTGCGAGTGATGGAGGGGGCATGTCTAAAATAGCAAAGTGGATGCCTTGTACTGTTAAGAAACAACAAGATGCAGGAGTTCATAGCTTTATAATGGTCAGATCTCAGCTCTTTAAGTTTTATTACGTTCTTATGTATCGGACTAATTTAATAAGGGATTAAGTCAAAGTTTTGTTCTTATTTAAGGCTTTTTATCCGCCAAATGCAAACTGAGACAATTGTTTAATGAAACACACTTTCTCTTCCGAAAAGAGGGCGTTGTTTATTTATTTAAGAGATGTTAAAACAAATGGAAGAAACCATGACCGTAAAACTGTCATCATTTTATTTACCCCTATTCTTATTTTCTAATTACAGTCGTGATGATTTAACTCCGAGAAAAGTGGCCTGCTCCATATGAGGAAGACAAACAATGCGCTTTGGCTTCGCTATGGAAAACGTAAGCAACGCTGTTAAAAGAAAAGAAAAAAATAAACTCCCATAATTAATGCAGTACAGAAAGGGTTGCACATTCTCAACTGACATGAAATCACCAGCAAAGCCGGCTCCAAATAACACTAGAAAAAGGAAGGTAGAGACTCAGCAATTCTCCAGTCAAATTACAAATGTATGGATTGCCATCCTTAATGTGTTATAAGCAGTATACTTCTTGCATTGGCAGTTGACTGCACTTTAGAGGAATCCTGCTTCCTCTCCAGCTGCTCCCCCTCCCTCATCCCTTGGTTTCTCCCAGTCTCTCTAACGCTCCAGTTGTGTGTATATGAGAGCTGGCGGTCAGTGCCCAGTGCCTGTGGTTGTATTGTCTATTCAGATAGTATGACCTACAGTAACAACCAGCAAGTAGGGAAGGGGGTGGGAGGGTGTGAACACCCACCCCTACCCCCAAACTGTTTTGTGTTGACAGTAACAGCACTTTCACGCCTAGAGGATTCCCTGCTGCCTTTCTAAGAGCGACAAGTCACGCAGCAATGACTGGCTGCAGATTAATGAAAAATTAATGAGTTGTGTTAAATAAAAGAGGATTCAATGCACCAGCACAAATCTGCGCGCACAAACAGAGCATTCAGCGACAGCATGATGTGTTATTGTGTAGAAGATATATGACACTATGACATACAAAGGGATGAAGGGAAATATAACACACAGGAATGTTCCACTGCAAACTAATGGTACATTAGTCTGTGTCTACAACCAGAGCTGTGCATTCACACTACCACCAGCCTGCAGTACCCTTTACTACCCTAAGGTGGTGCCTGTGTATTCTGCACTGACTAATGTTAGTGTGAAGGCAGCTAGCCTTTGGAATTCTTTATAAACATTTCAATTTCAAATGGTTATTTAATCCATGGCACCCTCCCTTCGGCTTCTTATTTTCATTTTTTTTTTCTTTTAACCCTAGCGATGCCACTGATTTTTTTTTTAATGGTTTATTCACAAAAGATTGTTATTTTATTTCTCAACTGAAACAAGCTGGAGATTTTTGGCACCAAACTGGGAAAAGGTTTCATTGACTTTTTTTTTTTTTTCTACAAACTCAGAGTTTTAAATTCAAAAAAAGTTTTAATATTTCTCATTTAACTCTTTGTGTTTTTCCTTTTTTTACATCATTTTAGCATTAGTATCTGCTTCCTGAATGTCCCCCCCTGACTGATACAGTCTTATTCTCAGGAACGCACGCAAAACGCTTAACCACATCTGACTAAAGGCTTAAACACCCGACTGTCGGCTGGTGCTTTTACACAGAGCTGGGACAAGGTACTTGTACGTACCTGACCTGATATCAGATCCTGTTTATCGCTATTTCTCTGATATCAGATCATACCATAACATGTTTCGGGTCATATGGGCCCTTTCTCAAAGGTCATTTGAGAAAGGGCCAATGTTATGGTAAGGTTGGATTAAACTTGGTGTAGTTATACTACATTCACTTTATACATGCTGTTTCCTGCATCTATATTTTTGGATTTTGAACTGTGTATTGGTGGATACACTTGGAACCGTGTGTTTACAATAAGGCATACAGCTGGGATATCATTTTTCATTCGGATATCAAATCATACAGCGTACACACAAATTTTTTTTAAGGAGCAGTACCCATTTACTCCCACCACGCAGATGAAGGTATATTGGCACTTTCCCATGCTACCACTATCCCATTGTAATATTGCAAACATGCACATTTGCTCTGAATATTTAGCAGCCATATTTCCACTTGTTCTCATTGATTCCCAGAAGTAGGAAATTTGTTGCTACTGTACCCATACAATCTACTTACCACTTGTTGCAAGTTTAGTGCAACTCAGAATCCGTTTTAAAATGGCCACTGCGCATATATTTAGCTGTTGCGGGACAGAGACAGCGACTGCAGTTGCTTAAAGCGGAATGCGACTGCTACTTTAATGCAACGCATCTTGCAGCGGCAACTTTCAAAATGCCATTGAACTTAGTGGAGTTTGTATTGCAGAGTCCTGTTTACAGTTACTGCAGCAGTTTTATTTAGCTTATATTCCATTTTTATTACTCTACGTAACATAAAAACAGCAGCTACAGAAAAGCACTAAAACTGCAGTAAAGTCAAACAGAAAGTGGGATTTTAGCTGAAAAACAGCAGCAGCAGATATATCTAGTGGAAGCAGGTCATTACAGGGAACAAGGAGAACATTAGACAAATCTTCTTACTTTAAAGGGTAACCGGAGGTTCATTTTTATTTGGGTTCAGGTGCTTTTTAGTGCTTTAATTTTTTCTGATATATATTCACTGTTTTTGGACACCCAAGGGCTGATGGGAAGGATATATGAGCAACATTAATCCCCAGTTTCCATTATGGAGAGATTGATCAGGC
>WMED01007220.1:0-17812 GCA_019650415.1 Pipa parva
CACACACACACACACTCACACACACACAACTGAAACCCTGGTATCAACATATAAAGGGCCCATTGCAGTTTTCCAAGTGAAGAACCCAGACTGAACTCCAAAACCCCTAGACACACAACCTCTTTTTTACAAAATGCATTTGCTAGTTTTCAACCAACTTGTTATTAGAAAGGGGAACAATGAACTTTTGAAGGCATTTTACAACAGATCAAAATGAATGCTTTTCACTGACACACAAACTTTCTATATCTGTAAAATGCAAAGAAAAAAACTGGAGGCACCCACAAGCCCTGGAACACCATCATGTATGGAAGCGATACTTAAACCTACAATAGTTTTGAAACACAGCCATAACTGCAGTAACAGAAGTCGCAGGGACCACGCTAAAGAGCAGTCCTTTGAAATTCCCCCTTTCAATACTTCCTGAGCAAATACAAAGTTTAAAAATAGCATAGTCAGAGACATGCTGTTAGGTGCCCATGGATTAATTCCAAATCCATGAATTCAAATGGATAAAATAAATGGATCATGCAGCTGGAAGAACTAGTGACACAAGGTTACAAATACACACCTGGGCACCCTGGATAGTGTAAATAGTGGCATATTTATTAAATGAAAAAATGTTAGTTTAAATCAAACATTCTGGGCAAAATTTAATAAAAATGGAAAATATCAATATCCCGATATCGATATTACCGATACCGGCTAATTTTGCCAATATTGCGATATCAGCCGATTTTTACCAACATCATATCGATACTGCCGATATCGTAATATTGCAATTTGCCGGTATCGGCAATATTGAGATCATGATATCAGCAATGTTGATATCGTAATATCAAATTTCTAGCAATGTTATGGATTTTTCCCTAGAAATGAACAGATTAGCCTATTTCGATCAAATTTCGATATCGCAATATTGCTGATATCGCAATATCGGCAAAACTCAGTCGATATCACGATATCGGAAGTATTGATATCAGTAAAATTCAGCCGATATCAGCAATATCGATATCTCAATATTGGTAAAAATGGCCAATATTGTGATATCGATTTTTTATTTTATTCCATTTCACCCAGTCTATGTAATATTTTCAGCTTTTTTAATGCAATTAATGAATTCAGTGACTTCTTTGTCAGATTGTTTCATACAGCTGGAATAACTAGTGACACAAGATCACTTACTCTGTAGTGTTGTATTTCCCCACTATATAGTGACATCAACTGTTGTGTTCAACTTTTAACCTAGATAAAGTGTGGGATTTATTGTGCCAGAAATCTTATAATCTCTTAATGATTATATCATTCATAAAATATTGCTAAATATTTGGCACTATAGTGATGTCTTTGATGTTATTGAACATTTACGAACAATATGTACTGTATATCAGCTAAGAGAGTGGGCCTTAACCCCAAAACATTGTGCTACAATGTGGTCCCAATAAATAAAGGTTGGCATAGCATGTCTGGAATATAATCTGGAAGTTTACTGTGTGTTTAATACTAGCAAAGGCTATTAAGGAATATGCCAATAGCTGGGAATATTTATCTTCTTTTTTTGTATATTACTATTATCACACAAAATTCTTTATTTTAAATACAGATAACATTTTTAAATTAGAGCAGCGGTTCTCAACCTTTGTGAGACCTCGACCCCCGCTGACGTCACCGCGCCGCACGTGATGACGTTTCGGCCGAACGTCATCATGTACGCGCGTCACGTGGTGACGTTCGGCCGAAACGTCATTACGTCGCGCATCACGTGGTGACGTTTTTGGCCGACGTCACCCCACAGGAACTCTTATAAGAAGGGTTCCTGCTGCCGCTTCCGGGTGAAGGTGCGGTTCTCGATCCCAGTGGGATGGCCTCGGGGGTCGCGACCCACAGGTTAAGAACCGCTGAATTAGAGGAATCATTTGCCAATATATTAGACATCCTTGTTTTTTGAAAGCCCATAACAATAAGAACAATAGCAGTTTCTTTTACTTTACTGCAACTGAAATTTCTTAAGAAATACAGGGATGCTAAGGACTACCATTTGACAACTGATGAAGGGTTGCTGGTCTTTACCACTGTTTTAATGACACTAATACAATACTATATATACAGGCTAATGATAGCAAACAATGCAAATGATCCTTTATTTTATGTGCACAGGAGCTCATTAAGGGGGTTATTCACTAAACTCCAAATTGTTGCTTATAGGTGTGAATTCGCCAGACAAAAAATGTCACAATAGGCTGCTACTGTCGCAGTCACATCTTTATAATGAGAATATTGTTGCAGTTGCGACTTTATTATGGGAAAATTGTTGCAATGTTAATTTTGAATATTGTTGCAACTTTACAATGGAGAAATTGTTACGGATTTACTATGGGAATCCGCTGTTTGTGAATTTGACAGTCGAATTCGTACTTTAGTGAATAACCCCCAAAAAGCCTTGTTATTTTTTTCATTAGAAATATATTTTTGTTTGAATAGGGGTATTTCTGATGGTAATGTGCATGCCATTTTGTGTTTATTGTTACTTAATAATGATTGATTTTTTTTTTAAATAAAATACCAATTTCAACCATTTCACGTTTCTTCAGTTAATATTATTATAGATGTAACATTAAAAGCCTATGACTCCCACAATCCATCCTCACAATGTGAGACTTAATGGGACAGAGCATATAGCGATTTCCTCCCAGACTGCACATATCCCTAGAAGCTACAACATGTGGAGATTAGTGATTCTCTGACAGAATAGAAAGATTTATTAGAATAAAATAAAAGTGATTCAGATAGTAGTATGGAAAATTGCAGAATAATATATAAATAAGTACTTACTATTAATTGTTCACTCAGTGGCAAGACAGGTTACAGAAGAAGAAGAGTCGATTTTACATTGACTGCTTAGTATCTACCTCCAGCTGATATGAATTACTTATCTAATATGCCTTACTAACTCACATGCTGCTGATCTATCCATATTTTGGAGTGACTAGAATGGTCTCTAACAAATATATGTATAACCAATAACCATATAACCATAATTCCTAATGTTGATCGCTAAAAACAAAGCAATCTTTCCCTGGAGCTTCAATATCACTCCTATATAACAGCCCGTGAGCTCCTTCTTTGAGTTTATAACACTCATCTAAAGGGATCTGGTGACATCATCTCTGTGAGGTCCAAGAAGACATACCCTCCTAGGCTCAGCTAATAGGTGCTTGTTACTCTGATCAGGCTGTTCAGGCTACCACCAGTTGTAAAGGGGAAACAAGCAAGTAGAGAGAATACACTGCTGCCAAATACATATATGTAATCCATACGTTTTCCAATAACTGTAAACTGTCACTTTTATTACCCTGGCATCCTACACCAGAAAAAAAACTTATGTTTTTAAAATGCTAAAATTATCCAATTTTATCTCTTACAAAGATTTCTTGATGCACAATTGTTTAGTTTGTCAAAGTTTTCAGCATTTCATATTTTGATCACTCAGAAGCTTCTCTTCTATAAAATATTTCAGCTATTAAACCTTTAATTGCTTAAATCCGATATCATTTTTATTTTCTTTATTCATGTACATACAGACTATGTGATGTAGAAATAATATTTACCGGGGAAAGACGTTTAGGTTAGGAAAAGTTTTCAAAGAAACAACTGTCTTTTAGTGTAAATATTAGGTAAACTGTTTTTTGATCTTAGCATTGACCTCTCTCTCTTTTTTTTTTTTTTTTAATGAAACCTCATGAATATGATATTGGAAATGGTTTACAATAAGATTTATGATGAAGAAAGCAGACTTGCATGTGTCATAATACTTCCCAGCTTTGGTGTTGTAAGACTCTATGAGTCATCAGAAAAAGAAAAAAAAAACATTATTAAAAATATTTCACCTGTGCCATTTTATATTATGAGATGACATTCTTGAATACACTTCAGAAGTTCAGTTTTTATTTGAAGGCAAAACTTGTTTTATTATTTTCCATTATTATCCCGGGTATTGTAGGTTGTTATGACTGAAATATTTTTTTCCATCACAGTATGAATAAATGCCCTTGACTCACAAGATGATGTGGTTTATATATTTCCTCTAGCAGTTCAGAAAGACAGAGAAACATAGGAAATATCAGTTTATACATTGAGGGCTTTTTCTTTTTTTACTCAATAATCATCTGTCAACGTCCACTTATTTGAAGATGATATGAACTTTATTGCATGTTAAAACCATCATGCAGCATTGATCCTTTTCATACCAGATGCAATGTAGAATATCTAAGGGTCGTCATGAACATTTATTCTGCTTCTGTTTTGTCACACATTAGTTTTCTAGTTTGACATTTCTTCTTAACTACTGCTCTTTAATATGACATTCCAACCACGCATAGAATAAACAAGTCAGTTGAAATAAACTGAAAACGTAAGTTAAGTACTGAGAGATATGTCAATTGTAAATATCACAAAAATAAATTGGTTCTGTTTAATTTCCTCTTATTGTCCAACACCTCCAAAATGTAAAAGTGTTCTTTTGTCTACATTTATGCATTAAGTGCACCAATGCAATTCCATTTTTGATTTTTTGAGATATTTGTTTCTCCAACTCAAGCTCAGGCTAAATCTAACCTTTTTTTCCCATTGTGTTCAGCTTGTTAGGTTAAACACAGTGTAAATCAAGTTTCTTTGCAGGTGAAAAAATTACCTCATACACTGGATAGGTGTTCTCATTACCTGGAACTCTTTACCCCTTAGTCATAGCTTTAATCTGTGACTATAGAAGAGCAAATCAGTTTGGCAAAGTTTGAATTGACATTAACTTTATTGACTTGTGTCTAACTGTTTCATGAACATGCCCCTGAAAGTTTTGGGAAATGGCTAATTTAGTACACTTATCTGTCGGCTTTGTGTATGCCTTTTTATGCACATGCAAGAGATTGTAACTAATTTAAAAGAGTCAGCTATGAGGCATCTATTTGTATAAATCTTTTACAAATCCATTACAAATCTACTCTCAACTAGATGTGTCAATTTTTTATGAATCAGTTTTGAGTGAATCGGGAACTAGACTTTGATAAATGGCTGCTAAAACTACAGGAAGATCTAGTTATGAACCTGCAAAACGAACATTAAAAATGTTTACCCACAGATACATTAGGCTTGACTACAAGTATCTGATGTGTATAGTGCTTACGATATGATTTATTTAAGTGGAAAATATGTATGGCTTCCAGTATTCCAGTCAAGTCTTCTCTAACTGCCTCTCATTTATGGTACAGTTAATTATATTATTCACTCATTTACTGAAGGCAGCCAGTAAACAATATTTAATAGATGCTAGAGCAAGAGCTGATTGTATAAATAAAACAAAAAGGCTCAAACTGTATAATTCAATGCTTAGTGCAATATATTTGTTCACAATACAGTAAGATTTGTTTTAATTACTGGTCTACTAATTATCCCAATAAAGCATGGCATTGATATTCAATGAATATGTGATGTCAAATGCTGCACAATCACTGGTGTGATTTTCTAAGAAGATTTTTCATTCACTGTTTATTAAATTATGTTGCAGGTCAAACATTGCCATTAAATATTTTCTAATGCTGTTGAGAATACTTTACTCTTCATTCTCAAACCTGATCAGACACATTTGTCAAAACACCAACCTCATCCTAATCCTATAGCAGCCAAAAATAATGTACAAAATCAAAATCATCTCCTGGAGAGATAATTACATTTTCATGTAGTGTGGATTGAGTCCATATAATATTTAAAAACTTCTTTATAGTTCAATGAGTCTGGGCATGGATATTTGCTATGCTATAAATCTATATTACTCATTACTGGCACAAAAGTTCGACATAGTCTTTCAAAAACAAAATAATCAAAGTATTTAACTGTCATTGAAAGATAATGTGCAAAACTTGATATTGAAACACTAATCCCTATTCCCTAATGAATAAATGTGAAAGGCAAAGCAACAGAGTTGCACTGATAAACTAGGTCATCCCATTTATCATGGATTTAAAAAGGTAGCATATTTCCAACTATATGTTTATTATTTATTATTAAGGGTAAAAGGGGTAATAATTATCAACAATTCAATATGAAATTGATATAATAATCATTTCTATGTTCTGTTATATAATATACCAAATATTGCTATATACTATATATAGTAAATACTGTATAATTAATATAAATATACTATAAAATATACTAATCTCTTTTATATGACTTTTTGTCCCTGGTATCCTCAAAAGAAAATTAATACTTGGGATGGGGATTTCCCACATACTCACCACCTGGGATAGGCACATCCATGGATAATAGGAGTGTACTTCCAGGCTAATTTCACTGCCTGCCGCAGCATAGTATGGCCATACCATCAGGAGTGCTCTTCAATACTTTGAACATATTGCCTGGCTGTGGCTTTTTCAGGGTTAGTGAAGCAAAATGGGTTCAACTTTTGCTTTTTGATAAACTTCACAATGACCCACACTTCAAAGCTGTCAGTTCTCACATTTTAGCAAGTGAAAAACACAATTTTGAAATACTTTAAAATTAATGACCCGCTGAATACAGGACCCATTCCAATGAATTTAGACAGTTAACTGGTATCTCCTTTAAAATGACTACTTGCCTGTGATGTTGGGGATGCAGCTGTGGTCTTACCACCAAGCTACATGGTGAATTCCCCTTGCTACAGATGCAGGTGGAGCTTCCCCATCATAGAGTCAGTGGTTTTGGGAGAAGGCTGGTGTTAATGGAACTCTTTTCCTTTCTCAGATTTCTAGTTCACCCTGATCTCAGCAGCTGGAGTGCTCTTAGCTCTGCAGGAGCTGGAAAAGCTTGATTTCTCTCTGGAAGCCAAGCTTAACTTGTGAGGTTTCTGGGCTTTGGAGTAACAGTACCCCCTTAGATAGTGCTGACATTTTAACTTCAACAAGTGAATATTAAATCCCTTTCTATGTCACCAGATTCCTAATTTATGTTTTCACTTGGGCTCTATGTTTACTTTGTCTTTTGAGTCACCTTACACCAAACCAGAACACTACCATTAGCCAAAACTATGAATTCAGAGTATTACACCCTGCTGAATTGACTACTTTGAAACACTCTGAAGCTTGGTAACTAGGCATGCACACACACACAAAATAATGTGAAGGGTTCCAGATGTCCTCATCTACCATAAGGTGTTGAAATTTGTCACAAATACATCACATTGCAGAGTTTGATGAATAAACAAAGGTGAAGAAGTGGAAAATGGATGTGAATTTGGACCTGTATGTGACTGTTTGAGTTGTAAAGGAATTGGATGACAGTTGGATGTTTGTGCATATAGCCAGATGCAATTTGACACTGCTTCCTACTAATTGCATGACAATTGCAGTAACATTGCAGGTATGTGCTTGTCAGACCTCTAGAGTCACAAACTCACAACTGAAATTAACTTGGTAGTCTAAAAGAATCCTTAAGATAATTTCTAATGTATAACTGCTGTTCTTAATTGAAATATGTCAGTATCACTTTCAAGTATTATTATCAATAGAAAATAAGTTGTATTTGTGCCTTAACAATATACCGTATAGACAGACAATTAAATTACAGATCTGGATGGTTTTTGAAGTATCTGCATTTTATGTTATACAAGCAACAATTTTAAAAAAGGACTCAATCATAATCACGTGTTTTGCTACAAATCATAAATGCTGTTTAGAATAAGTGGATTAGAATTTAAATAAATTAGCATTAAAAGCTGTGTTTACTTGTAGAAGTTACAGTAATTTTGTGCTGACATCAGAAAAGCTATTCTTTCTCCTTTTTTTCTACCAACATATCAGTATTATCTAACTTTAGGACTGAGACATAGATTATCATCACAGAAAGATAGTTTGCCACAGGCTTTGTCTCTATAAACAAACTAATGTCTTCATCGGCCCAGCCTGGGGAGCTCATAGCACAGTGTTTGAGATGAAAGTCCTGTACAGAGTCAGAAAATGGTGCTGTTAAATAGATATTTTATGAAACCTGTATATCATCAGTCACATGCTGATTAAAGATATGACAGAACTAAAAACAACCAAGGAGGACAAAATCTCTTTAAATTCTAATTGCCTTGTATATCAAGAATGTCATATCAAGGCAAGGAGCAGTTCTTACTCTTATAACATATTGTAGCATTTACAAAATTTATTTACTGCCATAAAGCAGTTAAGTGGACAGTTACAGATATTTTTCTGTAATTTTTTACCCTGGGTTTCACTTGAGATCATACTTCCTTGTATAGATTCTCTACCATATCTGGCTAGCTGTGCCTAAACCCTGCTTCAGAATTAGCTTGCTATATTCATCTGAAAGGCATCTCTTAAGTTGAGGAAGCAATTTATATTTTGAGTGGTCCTTTACACATTTATGCTTCACAAAAACACATCTATAGTGAACATGACATACTGTAGCATCACTGGGCATGATACCTTCCAGCATCAATAATGCATGTCCATTGAATGCACATTTTACATGAAACCTCCCCTGCATAACAAAATGTATATTATTTTTAATGACAAAATAAACATTTGCTACTCATATTTATGTATGATCCTGAATTGCTCTTTAATTGATTTACTATACTCAGGGGGACACCATTACCCTCTGTCGGTCAAGGTATGTAGGTCAGAGGGTGCTTAACCCTCATCAATGGGCTCTGCTTACAAACTGAGGAAGGGTGATCAACAGTGTAGGGACACTCATTTTGGCAAACATAAGAACTTAACCACCATTAATTTTTCTGGATTTAAGTTTTTATTCCCTAACTACAATATAGGCTCCAGAGGCAAGTTTACTTTTTAATATGAGCTAGACTTACAGTCCAAGATAGACAGGCAGCATGGGGAATAAATTACTGCAACTAGGATATGGGGGAGAAGAGAAGACAGGAGCAGTTCAATAAAAAACAAGACCATAGTAATGCTTATTAAGGTTCAAATGAGATATTTTGCTTAATTGTGTGACAAATTTATTTCAAGTGTATATCTGTGCTGTTTCATATGTGTCTGGCCAAATCACAGAAAGATAGCATCTACATAGGGCGGTGTTTATAAAAGTCAAAGAGATTCTTAAACCTGTTAATACTGGTGATATTTCAGCAATCTATCAATGCTGCAGTTTTCACCAATTTATTCATGAAGCTTTCAACTGCTGGAAACCCATTATATCCAATGGAATTTGTCCTGTCATTTCACTGCAGTTGGAGTCCTTTTTGTGTAGAAAAGAATGCCAAAGTTGATATTTTGAAATGACAGGTGAACTACATTAACATCACTGGAAAGTATGGCAGCTTTAGATAGATCAATAGTTATCTATATCAATCTATGTAAAACCTATATAAATAAATCAGTGGATTTGTAAAATGTCTAGAAAACTGAAAAATCATGTTGAAAAAGGATTAATAAACACAAATAAAAAAATGTTATATTTTATTTTTATTATAACTTTCCTCTTAGAGTTTGAAAATGATATCCTTCATTGGCAAAATGTAATAAACAAAGGCCACTTGTATTTTGAAGGGAATTGAAAATGGCTCAGTCTATTTCATGGCTAATTGGCTACCAATCAGCTTCATGAAAGGATGAAATTACCAAGCAGACATAAAATTCAGTATTTAGGGGAAACTTTTAGGAATTTTAGGTGCTGGTACCTTGTTGAGATCAAACACCTGAAGGTTTTTTTTTTGTTTTGTTTTATTTGGTTATTTATGTTTTATAAAGCATGTCAGTAAAGTCAATGACATGAAATTGTTACATTGTAAATAGGTGAGAAAGAAACTTTTACAAAAACTGTAATAGGAAGTAAGCTTGCATGTTTAATTCATGTATGGTGTCTATTCAGCTTGCATTATGTCATGGGGAATTGGGGTGGCATCATGCTAATAAAATCATTGTAAGACAATTTCTTGAGTACATGGTCATAGGTGAAGAACTTATCCCTTATTGAAGCATAGCTTACCCAAAATACTCTAGTTACCATACTGTTTAACATTATTTAAGTCAAATAATTAAAGTTGAAAACAAACAATTAATAGGATCCCCAGCTTATTTGGTCATTGAGCTACTATTTCTGTATTAAGGGTTCCAACTGGTGACCAAAGTAGTTAATGCCATCCCTATTAAATTGGCACAATTTAGGGGGGAATTCACCGCAGTGCAAAGTGAGCTCCGGATCCTTCGTCTCACTTCGCACAAACTGTTATGCGCTCACTGATGCCCTGTATGCGCATAACAGTCTGTGCGAAGTGAGCCAAAGGATCCGGAGCTCACTTCGCACTACGGTGAATTCCCCCCTTAGACTTCTAGTCTATGTAGTGGGTGGAATTTCAGTTTTCACCTCTTCTTTGGAGATTAAAAGATCTACCCCTCCAAGATTAACTTTTAACCCTATATAGGACAGTTTATGTAAAAGCTCTCTGCAGTATTGTAGGAAGCCTAGTTGTCTGGGTGTCTACCACACTAGGATTACTGTAGAACAAACATGTTGCATAAGGGAGATCACTTCAGAGAGGAAGGATTATCCTTGAGAACACCTCGTGAAACTATTGCTGTGTGACATTGTAATGCTTTGCAATAAACTGTTCCTATGTATCTATGTGTGTGTGTTGTTGTTTAGTGCACCAGTCCTGTCTCATAATCAAAGTACCACTCCAATTTTAAGTGAGGTCTGCTCCTTGGGGTGAACTACAGCTAGACTGGGCAAGAAAATGTAACCAGGGGAAGAAATTGTGCTCCTTTATCTGTAGTGTTACACCACTTTAAAAAAAAAATCTATAGTTATTTGAATTTCTACAATTTACTAGGAATCTTTCAGGTGAAATATGCACCACTCTGTAAAAATAAAATAGATTTTTGCATACGGTTCCTCTAAAGCTGGCTATCCTTTCATAAAATGTTTATGTACTGTATTGTAATTGTCTAAAAGTTTATGTGCTCACCAGCTGGTGAACTTTAGCAGCATCTAAATTTGTTGCTTGGCTTCTGGACATTTTTATGAACCCAATAACTTTGACAGTAGACTTTGTTGTCTACTGTCAGCCCAGATGTATGCCAGTCTCCAAATTACTTTTTTAAAGTTTGTTTTTTGTTTTTTTTTACAAAATTTGGAGATTGTAGAGAATACTAAACTGAGACAATCAAGAATGTAATCCAATTAACAGATCAATCAAGAATGTAATTAAAATTAACAGATGGAGAAAGACTAAATGAGTTGAGCTTCACTAACTTTAAAAGTTCTAAAGGTACCTGCTTATAATATTTTATATGTATATATGTGCACATGTTATAAGAAGCTAAAACTAATGTAAAGTTATGCTTCAAAGTGAACTATTATACAAGTTCTGAATGTTCCATAAATGGACATATGGGCTGCCTAATGGTTATGAGTCATGCATTGGAACCTACACCAGCAGTCATAAATAGTATATCAAATTAATTGTCATACAGCATTGTTAAATTACATGTTGCATCCAAAATTCCAGCAAAACAAATATAGTGAAGACTGTCAATTGAATTTAGATGAATACAAATATTTAGAATGGGGCTCAGTTTATAAAAAATTCTTTCAACTGGGCTCACAAAAACTAGAATCAGAAGATAAATCAAACCAAAAAAAGTGGGTCTTGATTTTGTTTGCATGAGTATGAAATATAATGATTTCTTTCCCTTGCTTGATTTTTTTGTAAGAAAAAAGATATTCACAAAAGCAAACATATGTTACTGTTTTAACTGTAACTGTATTTAATTTGCATTGATCAATATAAAAACAGTATATACTAATACATATCTTCTGTTGACCTATTGCATGTTTTATTCTATTTGCAACAGATTTTTTATTGTTTTTTTATTATATTGGTGACTTTCCACCTGGGAAAAAAATGACATAAAATAGTTACCATGAATCCTACATGCCAAACACTGAAGTCAGTATCTGCTAAGACAATTGATTATGAACCTACCAACAATTTACTAGCTCCATTAGTTTCCTGGGAACATGAAATCTCATTCTTCCTTCTTAGGCATGGGCCAGTAAGGCAGACTGCAGATGAGTGATGGGCTGGCTGTGACAGTAATAGTCTTGCTCTTCATGTCAATGAAATATCTGCCAGGAGTTAACAATAAAATGATGTTAGATTTCCCAACTTATTAGTTATTTTTAGTTATATAGGTCCATTTTATACTTGGACTAAATCTGTATCATTTCAAAACTTTTGACAAGAAAGGAAGCTGTTTTTCTTGCACTACAAGGTGGCAGAAACTATACCTAAAATGTATTTGATTAAATCTAGTCCATTCTAGGTCAGTCTGTTTCTGTTATCTTGATTTTATAAATTGCTTTTTTAGAACACCACACCTAGATAATGATTATTTTCCAATATTGACAGCATTCTGTTCTTCTGCACAGCTGGTCAATCTACAGAATAGTCATCCAAACCATAATGCCACATAGGTAATAACATTTCATTTGATCACTAAGCTCTGAAAACTTTAAAAAATGTATATCATACTGTGATTTGAATTATGTTTTAAAATAAAATTCTGTAGTAAGATGGCTACAGATCTCAGGAGACCAGCATGAAACTAATAAGATTTACTAATGGTTTTAGCTTTTGTAATTTGATAAGAGAAGTCTAACAGAAGAATAAAAATAGCCCGGCTTTTAATTGGATATTGATCTAAACAGATATTCTCTTCCTAAGTACCTGTGAGAATTAGTTATATTAGAATCACTGGATACATTGTATTTATCATTATTACCTTTTAATTGTTAGAGCTTCATTGTTACATACAAATGCATTAACAGTGTAATTGTTTAATAGATCAGTTAAATTAAGTTCCTTTGATTTATGAAGTGCCTGACTTCTACTTTAGGACAGTCCATAGATATTAGAAACGGCTACCTATATTGAATTAATGACCTTATATTTTAATAATTAGGTGTTTATTCAAATTGACATGAATAAATATTAAGGTGATTTTAGAGTAATCTGGGGGCATTCGTATTTTTTGTCTATATGCGTTTGATGAGTACATTTGGATGTCTCTTGACTGATTTCTCATTTAATTCTCATTCAATAAGCAATAACTCATTTACACTTCATGCTATTTTTGGCCTTCTTAAATAAGAATGACTAAAAAAAATGGCAGCCATGTTAAATTTAACATGACTGCATTTAATTTAGGTTTAGGATTTAAAATGTGCAAAGGGGGTTATAATGGATACATTATAAATTATAAATGGATACAGAATGAAGATTTATCTCTTCATTCCAATGGGCCTGTAGAAAAATCAGACATACAAACAGTCAATGGTAACATACTCTTATCCAAACAAACAATACTTTTTACTATGTACACTATGGAAACTGATAAGTAAATAACCCTGTAAGGTTTGAGAATGTTGGATAAATTTGTTTCTGGTAATTTGCCATTTTTGGAACCTGTCAATAATTTTTCTTGTCATATTTTATATAATTATTTCTAAATTTAACACATTTACTTTTTAGCAGTGTACAGAGACAGAAATGCAACAATAAGCTTCAAGGCAAAAACATTTTTTTAGCACCAATACAACATCAATTTTCACAGTTTTTGCACCACACCTAGAAACTTTGCAATTATGCAGTAAATTAGGCATATATAAATTAAGTGCCAGAAATGGGATTTTTTTTTTTTTTATGAGTAAATGGGTAGTATCACATATTTTCAAACCAGATTGCTCTAATGCAGTATGTGTCACCATTACAATTTAGCATACTGGCATTATAATATTATAATACTCTGGTATTCCCTCAACAGAGGTTTTGTTTTGTATTGAGACCAATGGCATTCACATTCCCCCAACTGTTCAGTTTTCACCAACAAATAACATATTTAGATATGCTGAAATTTAATTTTACATTAATTCATCCCAGCATACTTAAAGTCTTTGATTGCAAATTAAAGGGAATACACAACAATTTATATATGTGTTAGAGCACTTATATATAAATAAACTAACATAGAATCATTTTCTGTGGGAAAGAAGCTTGGTTTGGAGGGAAGTTTTGCTACCCTATTTTCTATACCTGTCTGCATAAATACCTACAACTGGAGCTTAACCATATTGTATCACCACGACAAGTAACCAGCTGACACTCTTCAGTGCGGTTACACTATTTGCACAACCTAAATAGTCCTACCTCTCATTACCTGAGGTGGGCTAAACCTTTCTATTTAGAAAACTAACTATTCACCTTATGTTTGATTGACTTGCATTTTGCCTCTGATAATGTTTTTTAATACTATGCCCCCTCCCAGACAGTCACCATTGTCCAATTCCTCCTCTTCCCATGCTTATATTTACCTGATCGATCTAGCAGCACTACACTATATTGTATTAAACTCGGAAAAGCTCGTTTTTGCAAATTACCTACATACAATACATGCATTGAGGATCGAACAGGAGAAGGGAAGTGAGGAAGTTGGAAGAGTGGAAATTGGAATTACGTTAGCTGGGAAAGATGCACAGGAAAGAAAGAGGGGAGTGGAGTGGCAAGAGAAACAGTTATGCAAAGGGGGACTGGATTGAGGGAAGCATTCCCTGCAGCAAGAAGCAGCAGAGTAAAAAGGGAAAGTATGTGGGAAAAGGTTTTAAACTGTGATTGTCTTGGGTGTTTGGAGGAGGGGGAGGAGGAGGTGAATTATTCTGCAAGAAAGAGAATAGAGTATCGTGGACAGCGTGAGTAGACAGGAGCAGTGATGGAGAAATGTGTACAGAATATGGTAGATCAGGGGGGCTTAAAAGAAAAGATAAAGTTAGTGATCACTGAGTACACAACACACAAATATAACAGGCAGGCAGGGAATAAATACTAAGGGTTAAACTTACTAACGTCAGAAATGATTTTTTTTTATCGTTTTTTGCCGCGAAAATGAGTGAAGAAGTTGAAAATTGTTTTCAACCTTTTTGCCCCCTTTTCATCCATTTTCCATATGAAAAATGATTGAAAAAAATGGCATAAAATGGGCAAAAAATGGGGGTGAAAAGGTCAAAAATGTAATTTTTGACTTTTTCACCCATTTTCGTGGCCAAAAACAGATGAAAAACTTGAAATAATCATTTTCAACTTTAGTAAATTTCACCCTAAAAAACTAATTTAGAATATAAAATACAAATAACATAGAAAAATGCAAAGTTTACATATCAGCAAGCAGGGAGTGTCTAGCAAGAGTAATGAAATGTTTATACTTATATTCGGTCCATTTACTGATCTCCTGCCACCCCTGTTAAGGGGTGGAGGTCAAAGCATGAAGAATATTACACACCCTAACCCCACTGGACAAATTCATTTTCAAATATCTCAATATATAATAGGATGGTTTTGGATATGTTACAAAAGGTTGTTAGTTTTTCCATAGAACTACAGTTAAAAAAGTTCTTCATTAGTTTAAGTTATACCAATCTTTAAGTTAGCACAATATAACAATAATGTAAAAGTATTTTTAAAACAAAAGGTATTTAGAAGAATGAGTGGATTAGTAGATGCTGAAATTGTATAGGGCAAGGGTCTTCATCTTAGGGAGGGGTATGTATAAAATGATTTATGGCTCTGAATTTCTATTCAAGTGAACCAATAGTTCTGTAAGAAAAATTGCCCATAGGGGCAAACAAGGGTAATTTACATATCTATCCCCACTTTGCTATAAGCAACATATATCTTTGCCTTTTGGTTTTGTGTGGAAATGCTATCCATGTAGCAGGGACTATTTAAATACCTTTTGTTTTAAGAAGGCTTTTACTTTATATGGTTTTCAGATAATGGAGTTGCTTTCTGCTTACTTTTTTGGACCAGATACATTTTTTCTAATCCTAACACCATATTGTTGTGTTTCAGTATACTGAACAATTTCTCCTGCAAGGAACCCTCTAGCATCTTCATTAAACTTTCTTTTTTTTTTTTTCTGGTTTGAACAATAGCTTAAAAATAGTAAACAGCTTAGTAAAAATGGTCCAGTATCTTAAAGTAGTTAACAAAATAGTTATCTTAATATGGAAAATAATTCTGGGTGGGATGAAGAAGAGTGTAGAGATGTCAATGAAAATCAGTTGCCTCTCTTACTTCTCATAAAAGGATTACGGTATTTAAGTTGTTCCAAAATTGTAAAGCCTTCACATTTATAAATCGAGTGCACTGGATGAATAACTTTAGATGAAAAAGTCATTTTATCTGACATAATATCAATTTCCCCATTTTTACTAATATTTTAGTATGAAACAAGGAAAATGGAGCTCATAAAGGGTTGACAAAACTTATATGCATACTGTGTAACGTTATGCTCCAAATGCATCTTAAATTTATCTTCCTTTTACCACTTTAATGTTAGAATCTATTTTCTTGTTTATTTCTTAGGCATGTGAAAATGCTGAATGTGTAAATGTAAAAATATTAATTGAATCATAAATAAAATGAAGAATCGTCAACATGTATTGAAGCGCTACCAATGCTCCCATGTTGCATAAAAACCAAATTTCTTTAGGTATTACATTTTCAAAAATCATTGTGTACAAGAATATGTATTTCTACTTTTTTCCCATTGCTATAAGTTACATTAGAGCAGGTATGTTGTTAGCAGTTCATTAGCTGTACAGAAATGATTAAAATTCTTTAAATGCCTCCGTTTTTTAACTGAAAGATTTGAATAAAACATGAATCATTTGTAAAATATGTTACTTGTCTTCATTTTAAAAAAAATGGGTTTTAGGAACTGCATTTCCTATGTCACAATTAAATCATTTATACACATAATTTTTCCACAAGGGTCTGCTTTATCAAGGTGTGTATTGTACTGTAGATAAATGAATTCACAACAATTAGTTTGTTAACTTTGTGTAATCAGCAAAGATCACAATTTTCTGTGCGGTGGTGAATTCCATCAGTTTGCAAAGTTATGCTGGCTGCATATTTACACCCTACATCCATACAAGTGAAATTCATGGACATGTCACTTGAATGGGGATTCACTAGTTGTTGAAGTGACAGCTTGCCAAGGTGCACTGTTGTGAATAAGCAAATGTAATTTTGCCAAACAAAGGCGAATTAAAAGGATTAAGGAAGGGTTCCTCTTAATATT
The DNA here is from genome assembly GCA_019650415.1 of Pipa parva. NCBI lineage: Eukaryota > Metazoa > Chordata > Amphibia > Anura > Pipidae > Pipa > Pipa parva. The sequence continues at coordinate 17,148 of WMED01007220.1, forward strand.
TTATTGATATTTTGCTTAAAAGAATGTGGGGAAAAAAAATGCTACAATTTAGGTAATATTCTACTGTAACAATAACGGTGACCAAAATGCTACTACATGGTGACATTGTCATTTCTTATGATAATTCATGAATATTGACAATATGTAGTCATTCTTCTAGAAAAAGATAGATATTGGTGGCATTGTCTCTTTTAAGTAGATCCATGTGAAGATGAAAATGCTTCATTTCTACACACCCATTTATAAAGAATTCACTAATATAAGGCACCACTACTATTCACATGACAATGCTCAGAAATCAAAACAAGTCAATTTGTTATATCATTGAGGCAATATGCAATAGTGAATGTGCACAGTTGACTTTGTGACACATTGGACAAAATGAAGCATTCACAAACTCATTTGTGGATGATAACAATCTCCTCTAAATCTCCAGCAAATAGCTATACCACCATCGATCTTTATAATAATTTAAAATTTAGAAACAAGGCTACATAATATTAATGGATAATTATTAGCATTTCCATGTCAGAATACTGTTTAGGAGGGAGAGGTCCATATACAATACTGCCTTACTTTTTCTGCTTATACAGTTAAATGAAGTATATACTACTACCTGCGCTCTCTCTAGCAACAGACCACTGGTACTGCCTCCAGTCTGCAGG
>WMED01007221.1:1198-17810 GCA_019650415.1 Pipa parva
CCCCCCCCCCCCCCCCCCAAGCAAGTAGACAGGGTTACATCCACACAAAGCAATGCCCAGCTTGTTTTTAATTTGTTTTTCTACAGTCAATTTTAGTCAGAACCCCAAGATATCTGCAGTTAATGTTTACCAAGGTACGGTATGTTCAAGTGCAAGGCATGAACTTAAAGACCAGAAAGTGTCTCAGACAAATCCTTCCCTTTTGTGGTACCAGTTGCTCTAAGGTGTAACTCATATGCAGTGGGAACCCAACCCATAAACAGTAGCAATTGCCCTTACACATGCCCTAGTGAGCACAAAATTGCTGCATATTGCAACACCCTGATATACCTACATATTGTACCACTCTTCAGTGCAAATGGTGATATTCTCCTTGAAACAGATCCATAGCAATCATGGGAAAATGCTGTCACTTTTAGATTGTAAGCTCTATGGGGCAGAGACCTCCAACCTCTTGTGTCAACCACAATCTGGCACTTAAAGTGTTGTATCCTTGTGATATTTTACTTGTATTGTACAATGCACTTTTCCCATGTCTCTATTGTATTTGTATTGCTGAATTGTACAGCGGTGCGTAAATTTGTGGCACTTAATAAATAAAATTATACATACATACATCACTTCATTTTATTTGGTCAATATCACATCACTCCTGTTACTGTCCAACTGACTATGCCATTGCACAGTGCCATTGCATGTTTCTGTTGCCATTCCCCGCCAAGAGAATCCACTGTTTACTGAATAAGGAGTAGCAAATTCACATCTTTCAGAGTGTATACATTTGCTACACCTGGTGAATTTGCACTTTCAGAAATAAGCAATACAGTCTGAAATACAGAACTCACAGGGGGATTCATCAACAGGATAATAGTTTACTGAGGTATATTAACCCATAACTATTAACTACCAATCAGAGGTTGAGTTTTTCTCTAGATCCCCTGTAAAATGGAAACTGCTGATTTGTTGCTAAGGGTTACTAGGCCTCACTCAATGATTGCCCCACTTCATGATTTTCACTTTTTTTTCCTACCTACCAATAAAGGAGCAGGTAGGATGTATTACCTGCATTCCCTTGTGCCAGGGGATGATTGTTATTTGAGTCACACAGTGTGTACACCATAACTTTTGCAGTGAGATTATTCACCCACTTATTTGACATAACTTACTGTATATAATAATTAAAACATTACACACAAGGAAGATGGATAGAAAAGGCTACAGCTTTTATTTAAAAATCATATAACAACTAAATTTCAATGATTAATTATTTGAATGCCACCATATTGTATGTAAGTGGCTACCCCCATACGGCCATTCCTTAACCACTAAAAATAGGGTAAATGTTAGCAGGGTAGCCAAACACACACAAAGCTTGGGCTCATGCCCAAGTAATGCCAAATATGCTCCACCAGCTTCAACAATGCTACATTCCATGTCAGATTGTACTATACTGTAGCACTATCAAAGTACACCACCTCCATTTAAAACACGCCTCTCTTTCTTTTTTATACAAATCCAGTAAGGGAGGGTGGGTGGGATGTCCCATTCTTCTCCACTTAAATGCCCCCACCTTTTTTTATACTTTTAATTCATATCCCACTTCTTCTTCCCTGCTCTGGTTGGCCCACCTCTGAGTCAATCAGCCCCTCCCCTATTCTTTTATCATTTGCTCTGTCCGGGGGTGTCTTTTTCTCCTGGTCTTTGTTTCACAGAATCTTCCTCACTTCCTTCTACCTCTTTCTACTGGGGAGGCATATAAATAGTTGATTTTGCATAGTTTGCTAGCACTGCAGAAGTTTCATGATGGTGACAGTTGATGCTGGGAAGTTTACGTCCTTATGGTAATGATGTGTCCTGTGAGGGCATGTACGTGCTCTTTCCCTGAGACTCATTTTTATAGGACAACTGTTTCCTCTGTCACCTCCAATTCCATAGGTACTTGAAGCATAGCCTGTATTTAGTATAGTAGTATTTTCATATAGTTCTGTAACAAGGCATGTTAAAACAAAATCAATGGTCTCTGTCATCGACTAGCACTCAATGAAGGTAATGATAAATACTGATGTGTTAAAAATGTAATCACCCATTGACTTAATTTACATAAAAGATAGTGGTGGGGCCAAAAACCTATAAAATGATTATATAAAATAAATATAGTGGTTTGTGTGGAAACGCTAGCAGAAAAATGTATTTTAATATTATTTCCTTTTATTATTTAAGCTTCATTTAAACAACTTTGCCAATAAGGTCAACCAATTGCTATTCCGGGCTAAATCAGGTTTCAGTAATGAGCATCTTTGGGATATTATTCATGCAAACAGTGAAACTGAAGGTATGGAGGATTTCCCTGGTGGTGCTCAATATGCAGAGGAGAAATGCATTTCAGTGATTGTTTCTGACACTCTGATTCTAGACTGTTAGTCATTTTTACATTTTAGACAAGTAGATAAATGCACCTAATAATTAATAAATAAAGGGTCATTTTCATAAAAAAATAAAGACTGTGCCTCAAACTCTAGTGTATTGCTTTATAATGTAGATTAGCATTGCAAAAACAAAATATTGAAATGGTTGCAAAATTTTCAGTTGAATGGTAACCCTCTGTGCCAGGAGTAGGCAAACTGTAGCTCCCCAGCCGCACACGGCTCTTCAGCTGCCTTGTTGTGGATCTTGAGTGCATCTCCCTCGCCCCGCCCATGACCTCCAACGCTGCTTCTGATAGGATGTCGGCAGGTCATATGATCAGGGGCATGCGCTCCTCCCTCTTTGTGGCTCCGTAAAAAAAATTTCCCGGTGTAGGTGGGAGCGAAATGGCTCCCATCTGTGCAAAGCTTGCCTACTCCTGCTCTATGCGAACTAGCTGTTAAGTTAAAAGGATATTATCATGAGGATTCCGTTCAGTCCTAGAAATAATTTTCAAGCTCTAGATAGATGATACTCTGGGTGGAATCAAACCCCAGACCATAGTGTAGCTTGGCAGTGGCTTGGTGATTAGCAGTATCGCAGCATTAGGGTCCTTGGTTATTTTAAAGATGAACAGACATTTTGTAATTAAACAGGCCTAATTAAAAATAATACAAGCCTTAATATAAGATTTGTGTCCGCTAATACATTTTGTTATTATCTGTTAGGGTTTAATCTAATGAGCTTTCCTGACAACCTGGTCTAAATAAAAGATTTGAGCAAATGCAAAAATTGGATATTTAAATAACAATTTTATTAAAAACTGCATATCTAAATGATAAAAATAGCAGTGTATAGATTTTGAAATAAAGCATTGTGTGCATACACAATTGTCTGCATACATAGACATGTGGAGAGGTACCTTATTTAATAGACCATAAGTACAGGTTACAAGGCAACATTTCAGGGAGGTAATCCACCATTCCTCAGGCAAATAGTGGTGCAAAAGTGGAGAGAATACAGTATATACCTTAGGGAGTTAGAAACTCCTCCTAGCCATTAACCAGTGTATAGATTTTGCCAAAGATTTAGCAAATTTATTTAAAAATGTAAAATTTTCTTACTATTTCCTGTTTTGCTTGTATTCTCAATTCATTCTCACTGCAAATATAAGAGGTGGAGCTACCATCCAGCTTGTTCTTATCCTTTCCCTTCAATGATCCCCTGGCAAAGGTCTTTACTGAGTATGTGTGAGCCAATGTTCATGCTCTAGTTTGGATAACCGTGAGACTACTGTTCTGGATAATGTTGGCTCAGATGCTCCCAACAGCCATGTTGAGGGATTGGTATCAAGTCTCTATTTCAAAAATTCCATCCCATCATGTCACATAAATGTTTAATTGGATTGCATATTGCATGCTGTGATGGCTACTGCATTAGGCTATATTTCTTGTCATGATTTTGGAGCCATTCTTAGGCAATCTTACTTTGTGGCACCCAAAATAATTATTTTTATAAATCCAATAGTAAATGGATGCACACCTTATTATGTACAGATATCTTCAGAGATGAGCAGTTTGGATTGGTTTAAACTCATGAACTCCAACACCACCGATCTGAGGCAGAATTAAATTTTATTGGATTAAGCCATTATAGGTACTATAAATTCAGTAATCAAATATCCTTATGAGAGAAATAGGCTGGGAATTTTCTGTTTTAGCAGATTCAAGGGGCAGGTCCTCTGGGGATGCAATCTGGGGTGGGTAGAACTAAGTGACCTGATCTGCATCCTAGGGCAACCCAGAGAGGCAATAGATAGCTCCAAAAATCTAAGAACTTTAACGCATTAAGATCCAGAGTATTAGGGAGAGTCCTGGATAGGCAGGATAAGCTTGTATCAGTGTGACACCCACAGTATTACCCTTTTTATTTTCTTTAGTTTGGAAAGTTTATTTTATATTTCTGGATTTAGTTTTGGGAAATCTTTAAAAAAAAGTGAAAATATTTAGGTAGGTGGAGAAATTCATTAAACACCCTATCCATATGCACAGTGATTTTTTTAGGGCTTTCGGCATTTGTCAGTTTTCAAATATTTGTGGTTATGATTAAAATTGTTCACCATGTAAAAAAGTGCAGGTTTGTTTGCAGTTCTAACTAAACAGTATGGACTGTACAGAGAACTGTCTTAGTTTGGTTTGCTTGGTACAACAAATGTGAGGCTTTAGATAAACATAAATATGTGAAAAATGACAAATGACCTAGGACAAAAAACAGGTGAAAATGTTTTTTTTTAATTTAAACCAAAAAAAGGTGTGTCTGAGAAATGTATTCTCTGGATACACATTCCTTACTGTCATATTACTGCCACTACCCAGCAATATTGACAAATGGATTGATGGATGTGCTGGATCATGGGGTCCTACCCTTTTTAACCGATTGATGCTGATGGTACTGATTATACCAGTAAGAGCATAGGCAGTTTTTTTTTATAATCTCATGGGATCATCAAGAGGGATAATCTCCCGGGATAATCCCATGGGAATAAACTCACAAACACTAAATCAGGTGTTTACGAGTTTATTAAATTTTGGCCTCTGTATGACTTCTCATCCTACTTCTATCCACTTGACTGCTACACTACACTTGCAACAGTGATCGGCACTATCTGCATGTTTGACAATGTAAAGTATGGCTACCTTTTCATCTAAAAAATTAGAAAAATCAAGACTGAAAAACTTGATCTCAAAAACTCAAAATAAATCTCATGAGAACAAAGCGAGATTTCACTTGGTATACTTGGAAAGACCCAGGGGGAATTCACGATTGTGCAAAGTGAGCTCCGAATCCTTCGACTCACTTTGCACAGAATGATATGCGCTCGCTGATGACCTGCATGCGGACATCAGCGAGCACTTTAAAGGGATTCTAGTCTCGGCAAGGCGACTTGAGTGGTCTCGCCGAGACTGGAATCCCTTTAAAGCGTTCGCTGATGTCCGCGTGCAGGACATCAGTGAGCGCATATCAGTCTGTGCGAAGTGAGCCGAAGGATTCGAAGCTCACTTCGCACAATCGTGAATTCCTCCCCCCCCAGAGTGGTCTTTTCGAGTTTATTAAATCTCGTCCTAAGAAGAGAACTTGTGTCTATTTTGGCAATGCAACTCAAATTGTAGCGAGGTGAATTCAACAGGTGAATTTACCCTTTAGTCAATAAGGCCCCGAAAGTTTCAAACCATTGCAAACAGCATGTTTAAAAAGTTAAAAAGCCTTTAAACCAGAAAAAAAGGTAAAATTAAAAAGCAAATACAGTAAAGAACATGTTAAAAATTAAAAACAAATCCTCCGCCCCCCTCCCCTCCTCCCCAACAATGGTGCTTTGATGCAGCATACATCCCTGCAACTGCCTGCCACTTTCCAGGGGTATCAGGGACCCCATACCCCTACTCTGTGCAAGGGGTTTGAAAGGCATATACTGTATACCAGGAGGGAGATTACTTGGTGTGGTAGAATTTTCCCTACCATTAATTACAGTAATTTTCCCCTACCTCGTTAGTACATTTGCTTCACCCCCTGGTGCAGTGTGGTGGTACAGGATCAAAGCGATTGGGGTAGAGAGAATGGGGGAGGTTCAGATGCCACTCTCCAACACAAGATGGGGGCATGGGGTCACATATTATTTTTATTATATGGTTTTTCATGTGTTTGTTTGATAGTTGCTTGCCTTTTTAAAAGGGAAATAAAGCCTAAAACATTTGTTGATCCCTACTGAGCACTGTGAATGTATAACATAGAAAAGGTTCATTTCATCATTTCTTTAGAGTAGGTGTTTATGGTTTGTTTGCTGTTAGCAAAGAAAATTCAAGCCTTTATAATTTATTGTACTATTATACTCTGGATTATAAATAATACAGATAGCAAACAAAAACAAAGAAAATTCAAGCCTTTATAATTTATTGTACTATTATACTCTGGATTATAAATAATACAGATAGCAAACAAAAACAAAGTGGTGTAATTAGAGGCAAAGCATGGTCTGCACACATCCCTAATACTGTTTCTTTTTTTTTTTGGATTAAAGAGTATAAATCCCATTAAAATGAGTTTTCTACCTTGAAATTAATTTTTAGTATGATGTAGTGGGCATTCTAAGAAATTTGCAATTGGTCTTCATTTTTCTGAATTCTTTCACTGTTTGTAAAGAAAAACAAAAAGTTTACTGTTTGCATTTAAATTGTTTCTGGTTGCTAGGGTCCATTGCCTAACTAGTTCCTGAAGAGAGGACAGACAAGAATGGGATATAATTATTAAATTATTGTACTATAAATAGGTACTGTAAGCAATGCAATTTTCGATGTCATTTTGTTACTCTCAGCTGTTATATTGCATGCATTCATAGTCAATTATTCTTTCTAATCATAAAACCTTTTTGTTCAATGGCCTAAAAAGTTAAATAATAGACATGCTTTTCCAAACAACATAGGTTGCTGAATAAGTCAAAATGCTGCATTATTTCCAAGAAACATCCTGCTAAGAGAAGGCTGTGAAACATATAATGTGTTTCTACAGTGACCAGAGAGATGCTGGGAAATTTACATTCAACTCAGATAAAACCAAGGTAACAAGTGCTGGCATAAAAAAGTCATCACTAACATAAAGAGGGCATTTCAAAATAAATCATTTTCTACAGTGTCAACAAGAAGAGCAGTATACAGAAGTGACATCTCCTAACATCAATTAGCCATCTGGACTTCCTGCCTAGGTGCAATTGCCTGTAACACTAGGGTTGTCCAAATATACAGAGCTTTTACAATGAAATAACTAAGCCACAATTAATATCTATTTTGTACATACCGAATTTTACTGGATTTACAACAAAAAAAAAATCATTGCCTTGTGACTGTATTTAAAAAACTCTTCATTTTTCAGTAATTCACTCTTTAGCATAAGAAAAAAATATCAATTTATATGTCGATCGTTTATATAGAACTGTACATCAATATCATAATGCAAAATATAATAGACAAAAAAAGTCATATAAATCAAGCTGACTTCCCGCTGAAGCTTCTGTTTCTGGAATATCTAAGTGTGATTGTAGTTTTAGGAGAACTCTGGCTCATTTCTTTGGGAGAGTGGGTGAATTTTCTGCATTGTCAGGTAAGTCAGGTGAAATATCCAGCCAGAGTAAATACTGTGATATGATAAATAGCCTTGCATCTTGATTACAAACCAGAAAAACTGTAAGCATACTTATCTTTTGCATTTAATCTGCCCCAATACATTATAATAAGATATCAGTATTATGTTTTAAGATCTGTTTATTGCTCCCAGGAGAGATATAAAAGATGCCAATTAACTGACTGGGACAATCTCTCTTTTATAGCATCATCTCAGGGCTCCAATCAACCTTTAAATTTGGACCATTCTAATAAAGAGAGAAAAATAAAAGTATTATACAGTTCATTTAACTAGTTTTGGGTGAATGTCATTTTTGGGTGGAATATATGCAAGGACTACTTTAGAAGTACCTTTTATTTTAGTATTTAAACCCCTGTACCTGACAGATGGATATTACTTAAACCTCATCTTAGTTATCATGTTGCAAAAAGAAATTACATTATATAGACCCCATTTTTAGAGTATAGTGAAATACTTTAGGGGTCTATGAATGTTTTTTTTTTCTAAAAGGACAAGACATAAAATGTTAAAAATGGATACCTGTGTGTTGTGTTATTGTGTTATTGTGTTATTCCAATTCTCCATCTACCCTTCTTCAAAGTAGGTTTGCAAGGTTAGTCCATAGATTTTTGTGTGTGTGAAATATTGCCTTACTCTATTTAGTTGCTATTTTGTTTAGCATTGGCTAGCTCTTTCCAAGAAGGGAGTAAGAGGCAGACCCCAATGGCAGGAAGGAGAATGACTTACCCCAAGTAGGCTGCTAAGTGGTTAGTGTAGGTCTCTCTATTAGATTACATTTTTGTAAAATAAAAGATACATGTAATGTGCTATTAAACAATAATCCCTGTCATCTAACTTTCTTTTGTGAATACACCCATTATGTATGCTATCTGACCGAATCTCTGGATGTGTGCACTTAGCTAGTCTAGACGTACCAGAAATGTGCCTTAAAAGCTTTACAACTGTGTGTGTTTTTAATTGACAAGCTATTTTCTCATTACCCTTTACTGTATACCATAGGTGTGTACTGTACTGATTACTGTAGTGAACTAAGTGGACAGTATATAATACAGCATATGGGCATATGTTATTTAGGGAAAGGTGTTTATCGTCATATAAATGAAGCAGACTTGAATGCAACACCTGGTGCATGAAGTGTATTTAAATGGCCTTTTTTTTCTCAATATGAAAAGGTTGTTTCTGCCTTTGATATCTACAAATGTGTTCTGGGACACTACTTAGTTTAGTAAAGTAAAATAAACTATCCTCCTTTAAACCCCTGTTATATATGCAACTTTCTTATCCAAAATACTGTCATCAATAAATCCTCCTCCATGCATGTTTTAAAACTTTGGTTGTTCATCTTACTATCTCCACATTCCAGACATGCATCAGGCATAATCTAAAACTCACTACTGTAAACCTCTATCAGGCATCTGGCATGCTTTGTCAGTATGCGTCAATCATCTAAAAGCATACAAACCTTTGAACAATATCCTGTCTGATCAAATACTACTTCCTTTCTCAATGTATTGTTTATCCAGACATTCTGAAATTAAAGAAGTAGGAGGAAGCTCACACTATGGCAACCAACTGAAAACAAACTTTGCTTTGAAAGCAAAGTTAGACATTGGATTTATACATGGCTGTTTGGATGTTGCTTGTTTGTAATTTTTATAAAATACCCTATAATAATATATAAATATGTAAAAAAAATAATATAATACCTTAATCCTTTTTTTTTGTAGGATCATGTAATCATTAATGCCATTCCCTTATTTTTCTTGGGTTGGAACTCCTGAATTAAAAACTAATAGCTCTCCTGTCCTAATTGTTATTAAAGGTGTGTTGGCAAGGAAAAACCTTGGATTTTCAAGTAATAAAAGAAAGCATTCCAAGATAGTATCATGGCCACATCTTTTCATGTCAGTTTTGAGATTATCCAATTAGAATTCTTAGAATTAGAATTTTCATAAGTTTCCAATAGATTTATGACTGAAATATGATGACATTAATTTTAAATGTTAACTTGTTAAAATAATTTATTTGGCATCTAGTAAAATGAATGGATTTTTATATACATGATAGTTCCAACTGTAAAGCAAAAATGTATTTTAAGTGAGCTATTTTTGATAAAGGAGAACTAAAGCTCATTTTATCTACGGACGACTTTGAAGGGGCAGATACTTACCGTTTGGGTTTTACTCTCTAGTGTTGCCTTCTGATATCACTATTGAGCTGATCTCTTCTACTTTGCAAATCTCTACAATCTTCTTCACTTCCTGTTTAAATTCACTGAGGTGAGCATGCCCAGAAGCATAAGTTTGATGTCAAACTGATTCTGAGCATGCTCATCTCAATAAGTTTGAACAGGAAACAGGAAGTGAAGAGGGTTGCAGAGCGTCGCAGAGTGGAAGAAGTCATCTTGATAGTGACAGCAGAATCCAGTGTCGAAAAGAATAAACCAGATCATTAAGCATTTCCCCCCTAAGAATCACCCATAGGGAAAATCAGTTTTAGTTCTTCTTTAAACATTATTATTTCTATTTATTTTAAACATATAGCAATTCATATATATTTGGCTTAGGTTTCATGAAAATGTGCAATTCATTGTATGCATTTCTAGAAAAATGCATTTAATTTTAAGCTTCATTCATTGTCGGAAAGACGCTTGTGCCACCTTTGAGTTTGTTTTCTTATGTAAGGCGGTACATATATAATTTCCTGCTTCCATGACTTTGTAAAGGTCAACGCCCTATAAAGAAACAAAAGAAAAAAATATTGTAAGAATTTTTTTTTTGGGGGGGGGGGGGGTGGTATTTAAAAAAATACATTCCCAAATACAATATTTAATGGTACCATGATACAAAGGCATTGTCTCCCCATCTGTTACTGAGTACCCATCACCCACCTGCTGATGGGGATTGGAAATGAAAAGGGAAGTTGAATGGGTAGGGGCTGCTCCATACACTGTCACCCTGGCTGACATTTTAACTTCAAACATTGCATTTCTTCTATATGTCATAAACAAATGGCAATCAGAATGCTACAGGTAGAACACTCTCTTTTATTTTGGGTTATAAAACATTTATATATGCAGTCATATACAGCAATCCTTATAACAAATAGAAAAGTTTAACAGAATTATGGAATCAGGATTTGTATGCATTTGAATTTATTGAAATGAAAACTGTTTGCATCAGATGTACTATTAATAAATTAGCGTACTGGTTTATCACACATATTGTAGTCTATTACTGTAAAGGTGCCCTGCACACTACAAGGCTCCTTAGAAATCTATGTCTGTATACTTTAATGTGAACTATTTGGTGTTTGTCCTAGATAATATCCCTTGAACACAAAACAACACATCATCTGTGGACATAATACATGTGTGATGCTATGCAAGGTTTCAAATTCAAATCTTCTTGTAGAAGATATTTACTATCTGAACATTAACAGCTTTGAGAGTTAGCTTCAAGACAAAAAAATACAGTAAATGCTCAGAAGAGCATTAAAAAAAGTCAACAGAAGGTCATCTTATAACCATTTCACTGGCAACAGCCAAAGTATACAATGAAAATATATAATAATATACACACTGACTACAAATATCATGAATTGCGAATCTTTGCAGAGCTGTTTATTGGAAATGGAATGATACTGATATAATATAAAATTGTATAGCTACTGAAAAATCTCACTAATTGTGTTAGCTTTTCATAACTGTTTATTATTTATTTCATTAGTTATTTTTATGGTATTGGGTCTGATAATATTCTTAAAGATATGTTTTTTCTGGAGAACCTTTTTTTGCTTGTGATTTATATGTAAAGAAATGACTAACTTTAATTCTTAAGTTATAGAACGTTGTTAGGTGCAGAATGAATTATTCGCTTGACGCATCTTTACCGATACAGAAGCTCATTTTATTTTATGGTTGAGTTTTATCTTTCTAATCTATCGACAGATTATCTTTAAAACAAAAACATGTAACCCCATAGTCTTCTGGAGGCTACGTTGTTATAAAGAAATCATTGTTTTCATCAGTGCGAGCTGGTGTCCTTGTTAATAATGCTGCTTCAGATTAGAGATCTGTGCAAAGGCAGAAAATGGTTCAAATAAATGACAATTTTATTTAATCTGTTTATCTTTAATTACAAAAAAATAGCACAATCTAATTTATAGCTGTGCCAGAAATTAAATATGATTCTTTAAAAAATGGAAGGTTTATGGTTTTAAATATCCCTTTAACTAAAAGTTAGTTTTCTTTTCAAGATTTTTAAATTGAGGCCTGAAGGGAAAAACACAAGAGCAATTAAAGTACAGCAGCTGATTTCCGAAATTAATCGTTCTAAACAGATATGGCTAAACAACGACCTTGGACTTATGAATTCCGACCTTCACTCAACTGTTTACACTTTCATATATAGGCCCCTATTAATGTTTTGCGGCACATTTAAATTGGAGTTTTTTCAAGCTTAAAAATAGAGCACAAAGTGAACCCAAGGATTTCAGTCACTACCTCTTGTGTGACCCATATATATATACTGTATATATATATATATATATATATATATATATATATATATATATATATTAGATTTACTGAACAATGCAGGAACTGTATAACAGTTTATATAGATATTTCCATGGGTGCAGTGAGAAACTGTAAAAAGAAAGATTAGACAAAGGACAGACAAAAAAAATCACTTGTAAAATAAATACACTTGTTTTACTTACAGTATGAATACCTAGACCATTTAGCATGTAAATAACTTCTTCTGTGGCAATATTCCCAGTTGCACCCTTGGCATATGGGCATCCTCCTAACCCGGCAACTGCAGAATCCACAACACTAACCCCCATCTAGAAGTGGCAACAACAAATACATCATTCTTATATCGAGAAACAAGGCTGATATTTAGCATTACATTGCTACTGCTTTCAGATCTTTGCCCATAGCCAACACATCCAGTGTGTATCCTAAACATCCCAGCCATGATTTTATTGAGAAACGTGTAGGGTTTTCTATATTCGTTATGCCATAAGCACAAAGACAATTTGTGTTGGTGGTTTAATTTATATCAGTAAATGAGCTTGGTAACAATATAGGATGTCAATGAGCTCTGAATTGCAATACAATCTTACATATCTATTATAAAAATCATTGAATATTAAAACATGTTTTTCTTAATAACAGGAGCTTACCATTCAAAGAGAACTACATCACTCATTACTCTAGGGGATTATTTGGGGTGGGGTTAATAAATTTACTGATGACTAGTTTTACTGCAGCACTGGCTGTGGCTTATGTTACAGCCAAATTTATATTCTAGCATTGTGATTTCCTTCACTTCCTGCTTCCTTTCAAAATCATTGATGGAAGCAGGCGCAGAAGCAGTAATGAAAAGGATGCAATGGAAGGGGATAAAACAGCTGGAACTGAAGAAAGAACCAACCCTAGACTAACGACCATGTTAGTTATCATTGAGGGCCTCATTGACTAAAGTCCAAATTAGTCGCATAGAGATATGAATTTGTGTCAATTCTTCACTTCCTCATATTTTTTTATTGAGAAAACTCTGCGAAATGGCAAATATGCAACCAATTCGGGTGACTATGATAGTTGCAATCATATGGAGCTCTTTGGATTATTTTGAGTGACCATGCACAGGTACTGTACTTCTACTATTGACTAAAATGCAGAGTGGTGCGAAAGTGAATGCAGATAAGTCAACTGCTCTGAATTCACCTGTTTAACTTTGCCACTTCAAACTGGCAAATTAGGGGTTGATAGTGGGCTTCAGTGTTGCGTAAGGTGACAATTCATTGAATATTCATTCAGAAGTGACAATGGCGAATACAGCTGAATGACAACATGACTTTGTGACAAGGTAACATAGAAATTGATAGAATATTCACAGTTAGTGGGATATGGTGAGACTGACATCACTGCCCTTCCCTTGTCAAATTTGCCTCACTCCGCATGACTACTCATCCTACTTCTATCTGACTGACTACGTGACACTACACATCCAACAGTTATCACCACTGTCTGCCTGTTCAACAAGAGTATTCTTTACTTAGTCAATAGTGAGAAGTGAATTCCCATCTATTTTGGTGACTTGACTTGAATTGTAGCGAGGTGAGTTTGACAGGTAAATTTGGACTTTAGTCAATGAAGCCCTTAATGTTAAGTGACCTGGTACCATCTAAGGTAGTATATAGCTGATTTGTATTTTGCAATTGAAGTTTATCCTATTTTTTTCTTACTTTTTGTTCCAGACATAAGGAATGATAGTATAGGGTCTGGTCAGAAATATAATGGAAAATTAATATACATTAAAATCATGGCTCAGAATAGTTTCTGGTTGCTAAGGCTCAATGATTCCTGGCAGCTGGAAGAATAAAGCAGAACAGAAATGAAAATAATAAAAACACACAAAATATATAAAAAATGAACCAGTTGAAAAACATCTGTTTTATTTGAAATCAGGTAACAGCCTAATTCCAGAGTTGCTTTTTATGTCTTCTAACTTTAGTATAACCTCTGTACATCAAAACATAAATGTTGGCTGTTTACCAAATGGCAAAAAAAAAGTAAAGCCAACAGGTTAAGGGTAAGAGGAAAAGATAATGTGAGAGATGACAGTGTGCCGTACTTTTACAGCGCGGTTTTCTGGACAAACTGGGTCTAAGGGGATTATTGATCAAGTTCTGAATAGTCAAGTAATGGGATGAATTGGCTCCAATTCCCCATTGTAATATATATATATATATATGTATATATATATATATATATATATATATATGTAGCAGACTCTGCATTGTGGCAAATCTGAGACCAATTTGAGCGATTCTGATGGTAGCAGACTTACTGCAAGTGCACAAGTAATTTGCCTATTAACCAAGCAGTGGAGTGCATCAAAGCTGTGAATTAGGACAAGTGTACTGCTCGGACTTCACCCCTTGCACTTTGCCAGATCAGAGAGACAAGTTAGGGGGTTAATGGCAGGCAGTTCCGGTTCTGGCCCTATTGGTGCCCTAGGCCAATCCCCACCCTGCATACCCCCTGCCTCGCATATTTTAAAACCTAAAATAATGTTAGAAATTTTATACAGTATTATTAGAGTAAAATAAATTAAATCATGTATGTAGTTCCACCACAAGAGGTCACTGTTGGAAGCAAATCAAATTTAGCTAGACCTTTTGCTAAAAACTGCCTATATGAACTTTTTTTACTTAGTAATCTTTTTTGCTTTCCTCTTTCTAATATTTAACTTTGTCTGCTTGCAACGGACAATATGAAATATGTTCTGATATTAGAAATCTGTAAGAGAAAGCACAAATACAATCGCACTATAGTGCATTACCAATTGAATATAATAAAAAAGGTGAAAATAAACGACCACCAATAAAGATCAGTCTTTATATAGACGTAACATAGGTGATTCAAAATATCAGTATGTTCTGATATTACTTTTATTGCTTTCCTATGATTTTAATTCTTACTGTGTTCCCATTGTTTACTTAGCCACACATAACAGTAGTTAAATTAGAAATAGTTAACTGAAGTTAAATAAGCAGTAGTTAACATATCTGTGAATGAATAAATAAATCAAGGCTACCTATCACAAATCAAGTTTTGCTTGACACATGCACTGGTGTGTGGGGTCCCTTATTTTCTCAGATTCTTGTCTTCATTAGAAAAAATACATTACAATGTGTATAAATAATAAAACAAGTTCCAATTGATAAAGGGATTTATTCAAAAAGCAAAGAAAATTATTTTTAGAATTTTATTAGTCCACACTTTTTGCATGAATCAGTAACTTATAAAAACAGAACTTTTGTTATGGCCATTGTTGACCCACAGTAATTAAGGGCATCCCTGGGAACTTTGTTGAACAGAATAACTCCGAAATCAGGAGTGCGGCTTAAAGCAGTTATTTGTACACAGTAGGGGTGAGGCTTTGTATTTTTGTGAATAATGGTATTGCTTGTGGGACAGAACTGGGCATGTTTGCCAAAACAAATAAGACCTAGTAGAACAAAAACAGCTGCATTATGTAGGTGTAATTACACAATCCAACCAGTTGGTGATTTGGACGGGGTGTTACTAAGAAATTGGCAACAATGTGTGCTACATTCTATGCTGGTAGGAGGATTGAAAGAGCATGAGTCCTTTCAGGTTACTAAGGATCCCTCCCCCCCTCGATACAATGAGTGCCCATACTAGCCATACTGCCCCCATCCCATGAACTGTTTGGTGGTAAGAGGTATTTCAGAACTATAATTATTTATTCACATCCAGTTTTGGTATGCTGAGACTGAATTAGACAGTCAAGGCTATGGCTGTCCTGTTTAAATAGGGTTACTTGTGATCCACGGGATATGATGGTGCTTTTTCTATGAAAGATTATAATAATAATCCCGGTGAAATGTTATTTATTTCTCAGTTTACAGGAGCTTGGGGTAGTATAGCTAAAAGATATGACATAAGATAATTAAAAGGGGTTTCAGAGCACTTTCATTTTCTACATTGTTACTTTTTTACACCAAACTTCATACTAAGCCACCAAGGAATGAATTACCTGCGTTCATTCTGTTATTTATCTCCAGGTTTTGTTTTGTTGAACTTCCACATCAAATTTATTTTTTATATAGTTTGGCTTAGCACTTGGCCTTTAGTATACTTGATCTATAGGCAAACTAACAATTGCGAATATTTAACATTTTTGCATATTCCAAAACATGGACTATTGTCTCCATAACATTGACGTGGAGAATATGGTGGACTTTTCTGAACTCATATGGACTCTAACAAACAAATGTATATTTAAAAAGAACATTTTTTAAACTAAAGTTGATGTCATTGAACAGTTTTTGCATTTGCCGTTTGACATAAAAACATTTTAAAAAAGGGAGGCTTTTCCCCAATACACTGATGATCGCTCAATAATCAGTTAATGGGTTAAGTAACTTTAACAACTCATGTCTGCATTATCCTTAACACAATTTATAGAATCCTGAC